>CAJNIZ010019569.1:37512-51110 GCA_905231905.1 Symbiodinium pilosum | reverse complement strand
AAAAACTTGGCTTGCAGGAAGTGAACGAGAGTGGCGGGATCCAGGCCCCAGGGGCCTGTGGGCCAGGTCTCCAGGGGGCTTGGGGCCCGGGCCCCCAGGGCTTGGGGCCCGGCCTGGGGCCTTTTCCCACACAAAAACCTCTCAAATTACGATTTTTCGCAAACCTCTTGGTTCGGGCTGTAAGGGAGAAAGGAGGGTTTTCACCCTCTCCGCCTTCGGCAACCATCCAACACGCCCCCCAAGGTCGGCGGATTAGATGGAATGTGGAATCCCTGAACCCTAAACCCCGAACCCTAAACCCCCTCAAAATCATAATAAGATCCCCATCCTTGAGACTATTTGAGGGCTTCGTGCGAAGAACCGGGCTGTGGAGGTATAAGGGTTTACGGTTTAGGGTTTAGGGTAGGCTCAGGTTTTGATCTCACCGGAAAGGGTCCGAGTGCCAAAGGGTAGGGTTCAAGAATTTCTGGGTTTGAGGCTTTGGATGCAAGATCTCAACCCCTAAAAACCCTAAACCCCAAACCCTAAAGCCTAAACCCCTAAACCCTAAAAACCCTCAAGGTCTAAAGCTTCGGGATGCACTGGCTCGCACTTCAGGGCTTAGGCTTTAGGGTTCAGAAGTCATAGGTTTTAGAGTTTAGGGCTTCCTGGTTGGGTTTATGTAGACCCTTTGTGAATAAACCCCCTCCCCTAACAGGGATTATAATAGGGATCCTGATATTAAGACCTTTAAAAGGAGGGAGATTATTAATCATGGGTATAAACAGTATAGATTCAGGTGTGGGGTTTCCTGGTTGGCTGTTCCATGTCAGAGGTTCAATGTAGACCTTAGTGTGGGGCCCTCAAGTCTCGGATTTGTCAAGATTCCTGCCCCATTCTAAGTGCCAGTTCTCTTCTCGAAGAAGTCCACTCCGGCAAACGCCGAGTCCCCATTATTGTGAGGAAATCTTGACTGTTTGCATTCTTGAAATTCTTCCCCGAACCCCCACACCTAAACCCTAAGCCTCCTCATTGTTCAGGCTGCCTTCGACACTGTCTGCACCCGAACCCTGAACCCTCGGGCTAAGGGTCCGCAACTACCCTAACCCGCATACCCTGGACTGAAAGTTCCTTGAACACATTTTGAAATTTCTGGTATCTATAGTCCAAAAAACCAGCTGAAATTATAAAACTACCAGGGGTTCCGGGAACTCAGAATGCACCTTGTGCCAGAAGCCCGAAACTCCGGACCCTGAACCCCATGTTTATGAAGTACGGGGTTCAGGGTTTCAGGAGTTTTGATATGAGTATTGCTGAGTGGTCATGGCGTTCCTTAAGAATATTGGTGAGTGTATCGATTGGGTGTGCAGTTTTGCGGACCATCAAGAAAACTCATACAATGTATGAGATTTTTAGAAGAATATCCATGCAGCCCTCCATCCGCAGCTTGTGGTACCTGTACATCACAGGAAGAGGGGGAAGTTTATTTCTATTCCTTCAGTGTTCATGTGTGTTGTGTGTTTGGCTTGACGGGCTGCGGCTGAAGGGGAAAGAAAGAACGACAGCAAGAACGACCGCAAGAAGGTTTCGGGGGTAGAAGGAAACAGAGACAAAAATTAGACAGAGAGGAAGCGAAGAAAGGAATGAATCATCGTGGCGAAAAACAGAAAGAACGTAATGTTTCAACAAAGACAGACAGAGATAGATAACGACTGAAATATACTAAGAAGGCAATAAACAATTAGATAGATAACTACACAAAACATAAAACAGCGCAATACACAAGGATAGATGCACAGAAGGCTTCAAATAATAGTTAGAAAGTTGGAAAATGATTCAAATGATGAGAAGAAGGAACGAGACGAAGCAAGCAACAAAGAAGGAAGAAGCGAAGAAGGTTCCAGCCGTCAGGAAGAAAGAAGAGACGTAGAAAGAAGCGAGACAACACGATGAATACATACAGAAGCAAAGAAAGTCGTATAAATATCGAAGCCAAGAAAGGCAGGGAACAATAAATTGAACACAGCGCGAAAAGACGGGTGATAAAGAGACAAGCGAATGCAACAATAAATGAAAAAGCCTAGGAGGTTTCAGAGGGTAGAAGTAGCAGGGAAATAAAGAAAGATGCGTAGAAAGTTCTGCAGCTTAGATAAGACAGAATCAGGAAATGTTTAAAGGCCAAGAAAAAAGAGCTTTCAGGGGGAAGATAGAAAGAAAGGAACAAATGCTTCATCTAGAAAAGAGTGAGAGCGGAAGGTTGCAGGGGCAAGGGAAAGAAGAGACAGAAGGAAAGGTCAGCAAGAAGAGCAGGAGAGGAAGAAGGTCAGATAGGATCATCGGGTTGAGGGTTTAAGGTTTAGGTTCCTAGTAGGGATCTCCACAATAGACAATAGGGCTTAGGGGTTCAGGGCCTCCAGTTTGTTAATCTCGTCTCCGCCGGGAAACCATTGAAAAAGGTATAATCCATTCCGAAATAAAGGCTATGACAAGTATAAGTATTTGGAGCATTTGATGTCAAGGGGTGGGATGTTTTATGATGGCCGGAGAGATGATGCGGTTTTGGCGTGAGCCCAAATCCACGCATATATGCAGGTTTCTGAGAATGGTCCCTATTGGATCCCTAATAGGGACCTCACAATCTTGTTCTATTCCCTATGTGTCTCTGTGGGCACTGTAGGGGCCCTTGCAGGCGCCAGAAGCTTTCAGGCCCCTTGAGGCCGTAAGACTAAACCCCGATGCCTTAAATGCCTCATCCCTAAAATCCCCAACTCCATAAACCTTGAAGCCTAAACCCTAAACCCTTAAACCCTAAACCCTAAACCCTTAACCCCTAAACCCTCAAACCCTATGTCCTTATATGTGAGGCTGGGTCTCGGTCTGTCAGCCGGCTTCGGCGTCTACTTCGCGCAAGGACGGTTTGCATGATAAGGGGGCCAATACACATCCCAATATACTGGGTTTAGGGTTTAGGGTTTAGGGCCCATCCTTATCATGGGATCCCCCGCTAAGGGACCCTCCTAAAATTGGGAAATCCTTATGTCTAGAGGGCTTCATGTTCTTTTTGATTGAGGTTTAGGTTTCAGGACGAGGTAGGGTCAGGGAGTGAACGGATTGGTAGGGTTCAGGGATGAGGGTTTAGGGTTTATAGGGTGTAGGGATCTGGTCTTAGGGTTCAGGCTTTAGCTGTTTTAGGGGCTTTGGGGTTTATATATGGTTTTGGGATTATAGGGATTATAGGGATTAGGGTTTGTAGTTTGTATGGGTTGGGGGGTTTGGGGTTGATGGGTAAAGGATTGGGCCATCTTGTAGGCACTAAGCAATGGTTGCTTTGTCATCTCCTTCGACTACCCTGCCCTAGGTTCAGCCTTCATTCAAGTCATGTGGGGATCATTCCGACGCACACGGGGGGTAGTGGTAGTAGGGAAACCCATGAAATTCACAAAGACCAAGCTTCTGTCTAACGGCTTCAGGCACAAACCCTGAACCCTAAACCCTAAACCCTGAACTTCGTGAGGACAACTTACATTGAAAGTGCCGGATGCGGACGAGTTCAAACGTGATGCAGATGCGCAGTCTCGGGTTTTTGGGCTCAAAATCAGTGTAACAGAGCAAAACCATCTCCTCATCAGCTTTTATTAGGATTTAGCGGCGGTTCAGCGGCAAAGCCTTTGATTCTAAACGTTCAACTTGCGTGGACACTGCAATCTATGTGGGCAGTTTCCCAAAAGTCAGGGTCCCCACAATAAGGATTCTAGTATATGGGGTCTGTAGTGGGTTCCCCTCATTTTGGGGAAATTATCCTGTATTGTGTGGGAGCACTCAGAACCCTGAGCCTGCAGTCTCCTTTAGAATTATTTCAATATGTGTATATATATATATATTTATTTATACAGTTTAGGGTTTAGGGCTTAGGGTTATATATATATATATTATTGAATAGTAAACCCCTGCAGAACTAGTAAAACTAGTATTTCCATTATAGTCCAAGGGGACTACGGAGGTCTTCTCTAGGGATCCGACTAGCCCAATGTAGGTATTATTTTTCAGACTCTGGAGCCCCAAATAGGTATTGTTAGCACACTTGGATCCTTAGGGTAAGCCTTAAATTGAAAGGGTTCAACCCTAAACCAGAAGTGAACGTCCCTGAAGGTTAAGCAGGCGCTCGCGAATGCGGCCGGCGAGGGTGTCGATCCACTAGCAGTTGCTAGGATACCATGGCGTGACGGGTTACCCGCAGAGGGGCTTCTTTGAAGATATGGGGTTGTGGGGATACATAACATAGGGTTTGGTCAGGGTGCAGAGTTGTGGGGTTCAGGGTTTAGCTACTGGTTTCAAAGGGGGGACCGAGGGGGTGAATAGGGGTGCAAGAAAAATGAGTATGAATGGCTGCCAAATACAGGGATTCTATATAATCAGGGGCCCTTGACCCTACACCCTAAACGCAGGAATCCACTTCCCCACACCCTAAACCCTAAAACCCTAAACCCTAAAACCCTAAACCCTAAAACCCTAAACCTTAAAACCCTAAACCTAAGCACCCGTGAGCTGCACAACGCTCAGGGTTTGTTGGCTTAGGGCTCAGAGGCTTCCCAGCCGGGGCCAGTCGTTACCAGACCTCAGGGTTTAGGGCTTAGGGTTTAGGGTTTACCATGGTTATGAAAAGTTAGGTTTCCTAAAAATGGGTTAGCCCTAGGCATCCAAATAGCCCAATGTAGGTCACACTTACAGACTTTGGGGCCCGATGTAGGGATTATTTGTATACATGGATCCCTAGGGTTAGGGTATAGGGGTCTAGCCGCTTTGGGGTTCAACTAGTTGTCGGCAAGATCCCAAGATCGATTCGAGTATGTGTGACTTGCTTGCAGGCTAGGCTTTGCAAAGTTAAGCACGTTTGATTACCTGCACTGTGCGGGTGGGTAGCGCAACTGTATTTCTCTGCATTTCACATTACTTCAGTGTTCAAAGCGTAAGAGGCCCGCCTGAGGGCAAGGGGTATAGAGGCAGTTCAAGCTGGAGGGGGTCATCATCGTCATTGTCGCAGTAGTGGTACGCCCCTTCTGGTAGTAAGACCCGTAAGTGCTGCAGCCCAGATTTCTGGGGCATATGTAATTGTTGGGTATTTAGCCTTTCCGAAGAGATCGAAGCGTACGGGTTGGGTTCACGGCTTGAGTGTCTTAGGCGTGGAAATCCCGTCTATTTTCCCCACGATGATTTGCGTACTGTATGCTGAGGTGTTCTTAGCTGGGGGAGCTTACACGCAACTTCGATGTGCTTAATCCGTGCTATCAGGGGAAGCCAGCTTGCTGGTCTTTCCTGCGGAGTCGTCAGTTTACTTTCTAAGTGATCCCTGCAGCGTCTATCTCTCAGTCTCGACGTATCTGTTTTAGCCCTAGTGGCTTCCACCTGTTTAGATGAGCCTGGCACCCTGATCTACAAACCCAAAAGCCCAATCCAACTCCGAACCCAACTCGTAGAACTGAGCCCCCAAGACGTGTTCCGCAAAAACACACTTCCTCTGTTTTCTCAGCATTGCTCTGAGTAGTATCGCATTTCCTCAAACCCTGAAAGCACCAACCTCATTCTGTGCACCTTGAACCCTTCACCGGAAGCCCTCAACCCCTAAGGGTTCATGTACCCAAGAACTGAGTATTGCTGAGGCTTGGTACTAGCAGTTGTAGTATAGGTTTTGGGTAAGTATATACCTAGGGTTCTGGTACTAGCATTTGTAGTACAGGTTTCGGGTAAGTATAAAATGACTGGGTATTGGGAACCCTCAGCTGAGGTGGAGCTTAGCATCGTTGCTCCTGGCATTGCGTGTTCCTTCTCTGCCAGACGGCTGGCTTTTCAGTCTGTTCTGTCTCTTCGGCGACGCCTGGACACTCGCCTCTGAACCCTAAACCGTGAACCTTCAACCCTCGAGTTGTTTCCTAAGCCCTACCTGGACCCTGCGGAACCTGTGGTTTCGGCTCCTTTTCGGTGAAAACACAGACAGAGAGAGAGAGAGAGAGAGAGAGAGAGAGAGCAGCCTCAGCAACCCGTGGATTCCATGGGGTCAGGCGAACTTCAGACCGTCTTCAGAAGGGTTCTCAAAGTCTTGGATCTCCATATTAAGATAGCTGGTGACTCACATTGGCGGACTGCACGCCTCAAATATGCGGTTTCGGAGTGTACTTACTTCACTTAGGTCTGCAAAGATTGCATATGTACATTCTTAATGTCACAATTGGTTTCTCATTGCCTACAAGCCAGCAGCATTCTGAATGAATATGTGGTTGGTTTCCTAGCGGACAAAAGGAGGTCTGCTAGACAGCATACCCAAAGGGGCCATGTAGCTATATAGTTTACTTTTGGGCCCTAAAGTATATTGGGAAGCACTTTGCGCCAAAAGTATATACTATACAGCTACATGGACAATTTGGGATAAGGACTTTCAAGGGCCAGGCATACGGATTTTTGTGTTCGGCCTTTCCTCCAGTTACTTCCCCGGTAGAACCAGCAAAAGGCATTGCTCATCTGGAAAGAAGTGATCTACCCTAAACCCTAAATTTCATAAACTATCGCGAGCCTTCCGGAGAGCCTTTAGAGGAAGTCCCATCACCCGAGGAATTACTTGACTTACTGCTCTCCATTTCGGGGAAACTAAAGCAGGGACCCTTACTAGGGTTCATAGAAACCCCAGAATGTGGACCTGTAGCCCAAAGGGTCCATGTAGCTATATGGTAAGTACTTGGGCCTTAATGTAAGTATATGGGAACCCAGTGGGCCCTAAGTGTATACCTACACGGACCCTTTGGGTAGTATATCAGTTTGAAAAATCCTCGAACAGTTGTTGTACATGATTTCGGCATTGTGCCTCAGGAGCATGCCGGCCATCGCTTTGCCGTCATGATCTATCTATACATGTTGATATGCACATGCAACCCCCTGGAGGTGAACACGTAGCCCGTTGTCATCGAAACATGCCCCCCTGAAGCAGTTTCACCCATCATTGGGAGCAGAATATTTTGCAGCCAAGAGTTCCTCCTGAAAATTGTTTTGAGGCTTTGATCCAAACAATTGTCCTACACAAGCCTACGAAGGCTTTGGCGCTAGACAGCTCTTGCGCCAGCTGACACTCTGAGGATGCATGTGCTGGTGCCAGATGAGCTATAGTTCAAACTCCTTCAAGGAAGTTATATGGGGAATTATATAGTACGACTATTCTGGGCCTAAACGGGGATACCAGGAGTTTAGACAGTGGCTCAGATCACAAAACCCATTGCGAGTTGAGTTTTTCGTACTTATGAAGCACTTGTATTTGGACCCTGGCATCATCAGAGCCTGGACTTGCTCATCCTTCCAAAAAAACCGTAGGCCTCTCAAACTCCTACTTGGAGGGCCACGGGGACTTAGTAAGTAGCTTAACAACCCCTATAACCCATATAAATATTAACCCTACTTATCCCCATTATGAACCCGCTTACTAAGTCCCCATGATCCTCCAAGTAAACCCCTGTTCCTAAACCTCAAGTATGTATAATATAAATTTACATGTTGAACGCGTAAGCATCACAGCAGCGCCCAAGGATGAGACCGTGAACATCTGCTTCAACATACGGGCATCTTGATCGTGACATGTTTCCGGAGTTTATCGAAATTGATCAGGTTTATAGTCACCCCTAAGTAGATGGAACATGGGGTGTATGGGAATCTTATTAAAACATGCCCAAAGATATAGTCTATCTACTTAAGGGGGAGTTTAAGTGTTTGAGTTTTGGGATGTAGGCTCCGGAGGTTCTCGAAAGCACCGCGTAAGAGCCTGCATGCGGACCTTCACAATCCTTCTATGATCCGGTACATCTTCGGACGCCGCATTTCGTGAACCAGTACTCAGAAGTTGCGTGTCTTGGTGTTTGGGTAGTAGAGTAGTAGACACTGTAGCATGCCTTTTGGATAAGAGTAAACCACGTACTTCGGTACTTGACCCTCAGCATTTCAAGGTTAGAGCAGTATAGCTTTACCGGGAATTGATGGCCAGGTACCTCTTGCGAAAAGCGGTAGTAGGGGGTGGGCGGGCGGGATTTGGGGTGGTTCACCCTAAACCCTGTAAGCCCTAAATCCTCTTTACGATTCGGAGGTGTATGGCGGTCCTCCCTCCCAGGGCAGAGGAGCGTGGAAGGCTAGGGGCATCCCGAAGCATATCCAAAAGCAAATAGAAATTTCCGATCGGACACACAAGCAGTGAAGACTGACGATTCAACCCAACATAACTCAACAACAGTTCGTGCATCCCGGGACAGTTTTACTTAGTGAACGCCCGCTACAAAAGCTCCACATCGTTTTGCTTCGAGGGGTGTTCGAGGTTGAGTTAAACCTCGTCATAGGATTCGGGGAACCCGCATCGCGAGCGAAGGAAGAAACACTGGTGTCAATGCTAAGTGGAAAAGAATTCAGGGATGGTAGGGTGATACCATACGCTCGCTGCTTGACAAGTGAATGCTTCGACTTGAGATGCTGAAACCCAAGCCCAAAACTTTAAACTGAGATGCAGGCTCACAGAGGGCCCTGCAAAGTCCCCAAACCCTAAACCCTGAACCCTAAATCGCTAGGATTTGATTTACCTGGACTTCAGACGTAGGTTAAGTACTGCCCCAAGAGCCTTAAACCTAGCCTAAAGGCCATTACTGGGGGTCAGGGGGACTTAGTAAGTAGGCTAATAATGGGGGTAAGTGGGGTTACTATATGGGTTATAGAGTCCCCCTAGGCCTCCCAAACTCCTAAACCCCAGTTCCTAAGCCTCAAGTATGTATAATACAGACTCTAAATGTTGAAAACATAGCTTAAAGGCCATTATCCTACATAATTTAGTCCCTTGTACCTAGACCCGCCTCCTACCCTCTATTAGGGCCTAAGTACCACTATTAAGGACCATATATCCCCAATTAAGGGTACTAGGAAGGCCCTGGTGAAGAGACCCTGCCAAGGCAAGACCTGAAGCTCACCCCCCTCAAGCTAAGCCTTTTTGGCTAAGGGTCCATGTGCCAGATAAGTGGGTCCGGGATGCATACCGTTATAGAGCAATATGGGGATACATATACATACAATTATATATATATACATGTATATATATATATGTATATATATATCTATTTAAACATCTAATATATTTATAGAGGGACAGGCTGTAGGCTCCATGTACCCAATAATTTGAGATTTGAGATTGCAGTACTACGTCATCGTAGTACAGCTTGTGGGTAAGTATATGGCAATTTCCTTAAATAGGGTGACCCCACTATAGACCCCAAAATACTATAGTCCTTATTATGGGGACCCCAAAATGGTACCCCTAATTTTGGGAAACCCCCATATATGTTTATTGAGTACTTTCACCTTTAAGGTTTCAAAGCTCACTCGAGCCCTCCTTGCCCAACAAGTAACAGCCAATGCACCCAACATGTTTGCTAGCGTCATTGCATGTCATTGCCGTTCAGAGGTCTAGGTTGATTTCTTGGTCGCACCCCGACACCAAGTGAATCAAATTACGTTCAAGAGTTTTAGGCTGGCTTTCAAAAGTCAACGTACAGAGCGCCCAGTTGCCCACATGGGCGTCCCCGCAACAAGAATTATTGTATTTTGAGGTCTACATTGAGGTCCACCTACTCATGGAAGCGCTAGCATTTCAAAGCCCATACGCCATTTACACCTGAAATGGGTTCCTGTCTCTTACAGTAGCTTCTAGATTTGATTAAGTCTCACAACTTGTAACCCAAACCCACGATAACAGTACCGGCGCTTCTAGGGCTTTACAACTCCCGAGCAACCCAGGTTTGGGTTGAGGATGTGTAAGCGTCATGAGTTTTCCAGGAATGTGGACCAAGCCGCCCGCACCCGTGCGTAGCAGTCAGCCCGCCGATGACCTCCCTGAGCTCAAAGAGATCAAGGTTGAGCTCCGGAGGTCTTGTAGCCTTTCCGGCGGGGGCCAAGGCAGTGCTGACGGAGCTGCACTTGTAAACGACGGGCCGCAATTCAATCAGGGACCGGGCATCACGTCGTGTGCCGGGAGGTTTTGGCTGGGAGGTTTTGGCTTTCGACTAGGCTGTTGTGCCTCGAAAATCGGAAGTTGACATCCCAGGCCTTGGACAAATTCGTCAGCAATCGCGCTCAAGTTTGTTTCCTGAAGTTGCTTGGCCAACGGCTTTCCGGGTTACTTTTGCGGCTGCTTGGGCACGGCTGCGCTCGACGCCGGCTGCTCGAAATTGCCAGGCTACGTCGCAGCTGCTAAACGCTCCAGGAGTTGTTGTGTCAGGCCCTCGCTTGATGTGGGCTTTTAGCGAGGCAGTTGATCTTAATAGGGGGTTGAGGCAACCGGCGAGCGTTCCAGACAATTCGTGGATTTGGTGAGGGGTGACTGACCACCCTTGATCTGGGAAGGGCCTTGAAGCCTTTTGTAGCCCCCCCTGTTCTGCTCCCGGACAGGGTACCCAAGGCCCGCCAAACCCAGGGTGTCCTCAGGAGTCGCCAGCAGAAAACCTTCGAGTTAATGTGTAACACCTTCCTAAGAGGGCCTCGTCAGGGCGCCATGGATGGCAGCAGTCAACCAGCCCTATCTGGGCTCCTTGACGTTCGCTGCTGCTCGCTTCGAGCTCCACGTGGCGGTTGTCGAGCCCGCAGCTAAGAATGTACTCAAAACTCTCAGCCTTCACGCCCTCCACCCCAAACGCTATGCCCCGGATACCTAGAAAATCTATTCCCTTAACCGGAAACACCGTCATCGTGCACTCTGCACCTTCTTATGAAGACGGCCCTCCAAGCGCCTTTGGAATAGATGGGGATTATAGGCAACTATAGGGCCCCTACCGGGATTGCGTTAGGAAAATCCCAGGTGGCAGGCCAGACAGCAAGCTCTCGAGTTTGCCAGCGTCTTTCCGACCTGGGGGTAGGACTGCTTTGCAGGGTTCAGGGTTCAGCGATTCCATCATAGTGTTTGGGGTCTTAGGATTTAGGTTCAAAATGCTGCGTTCAGGGTTTGCGAAGGTTGGTGCTTCATCCCGAAAATCTTGAACCCTGCAATCCTGAACCCGCAAACCCTGAACCTCTTCAATGAACCTGCCCAAAAGGTCCCTGAACCCCACAACCCTGAACCCTCAAACCCTGAACCTCTACCACGCACCTTCCCCAACAGGTCCATGTGGCTACACAGTATATTCTTAGGGCACAAAGTGGTTCCCATATGATTACTTTTTTGCCCACGTATATATTATACTATTCTATACAGCTACATGGACCCTCCGTGTTTTTTAGGCCAAATCGTACATCCCGAACTTTCAACAGTCAAGTCTGAGATGCCCCAGGCATTAACATCCAACATATTCGCTGCTGCTTCTTGCACTAGGTGTACCTGCTGGCTATTCAGGGTTAAGGATAATGGAGAACGAAAGGGACGTGAACAAGTCTCAGTGAATGAAGTGGCTTAAACATGAAAGTTCTACAGATGTTGTTGGGGTTGATTTAAAGCATTCTATAGTGCACGTACACAATGGACCCAGGATCACAAGGTTGAGATTTACATGGGCTTCCGCAGTCGAATTGGCAGGTCTGGGGCTTCCTATCGCTCCTGTTAAAGCGAGAAATGGATAGATCGATTCTTGAACTCTTAAGGAACGGCTTAGCTTAGTGTTGAAGAAAATGTGAACGGCCGGGTCCTTGGTCATCCATAATGGGAGAGAGGGAAGGAAAGTGAGTCGATCAGTTTATTTTACAAGCCTCGTAGAGAGCGGCAGTGGTTCGGTCCCCTACAAGCGAATAGAGCTCGGCCATGTTCGGCTTTATCTTCCAGGCCTGGTGTTTAGTACTTGGGAATACAGTCAATCAAAACCGAAGTAAGATCAAAAATTTTGCCTATCAAAACCAAATTCACGTCGCATCTCATCACACTCCTTAAGCTTGAACCAACAAGAAGTAAGGTTCAACTACAGTCAACTAGAAATCGAATCAAGTGCAAGCAACGAATTAGAATGGCCTCACCATTACCCCACCAAACAACAGTGATGTATGTAGGTGAGACCCCACCCAAAGCTCTTAAATCATTGAGGACCAGGGGTCTGCTAGACTACCCTTGGAGTTTGATTGCCTAGCCTGTCCGTCTAAACGGTTTATTGAGAAATCGATCATTTCAGGCTCCAGATTCCACAGGCAATAGAGCCCGGCATTCATATCTAAAGGTTTGGATCTTAAAGCCACACATAAGCCTTCCCCAGAATGTTTCGTCATAAGATGCTTCATTCAAATGACAACCCCAAATCAAATAGAGAATCAGCATAACTTCCTGAACTTGTTACTTTAATGGGCCCCCGCCGCCTCCCCACCCCCTGGCATAAATCAGGATTCAAAATGAAGGCTTCAAGCGTAGCAGGCTGTAATCTCTGAACTGTAGCTTAAAGCTTCGCAAGGTTGAAATGAGATCTGAGGGTGGGCCTATCAGATGATGCGTACTTAAAATCTGGTTGGGGTCTCATGAGGCGGTGTGGGTATGTCGATGTTTGTCGAAAGCAACATGGCACCCTCATGATCCGTGTTTATGGTCTTGACTGCGATGTAAACAGGTGCAGTGGGAGCTTAGGTCTTGGTTTAACAATGATTTGGGACAGTGCAACGTTGACTTACGCAACGGACATTGCAATCAAAGCGCGCAAACTTCAGGTGGCGATTCTTGAGCATGACTACTGCTTGAATTTATCATTTGAGCAGGGTCCCAGGCCCTAACAGTAAACTCTACACCCCACCCTAGAAGGCCAAGTGCTCATCTAGTAGGCTATTGGGTTATAGATAGTATAAGTTCATATGGGGACTTTAGGACAAGAACCTAACTTACATATACATATACATATATACATATATATAAGTATATATATCTATATGTATATATGCACAGGAAGCTGGGCTTCTAGGGCTAAAGAACGAAAGAACAATTGGAGCCCGACTCCGGAAAGCATCGGCATTCTATCTTGGGAAGGTATCATTCCCCTAGGGATCCAAATAGCCCAATGTAGGTCATATTTACAGACTTTGGGGCCCAATGTAGGGATTATTTGTATACATGGATCCCTAGGGTTCCCCCAAATTTTCCAATAACGCAACGAAAACTATCCCAAGCGGTTCGTGCAGCTATATAGGGTTTATCGTTTGGGGCGAAGAGTATAGGGTAGGAATCTAATATGTACTTAGGCCCTGAAGCAGTTATATGGGAGCCCCTTTGAGCAGCTAAGTGCATTGTATATAGCTTCATGGACCTTGTGGGTACCATGTTTGGGAAGCAGCCCCAAACCCTAAACCCTAAACCCCAAACCCTAAACCCTAAGCCCTTTGATAGGAGAAGCTGATCGATTACTTTCCGGAGCTCTCCAAGGAGATGCCCGGGTGATCAACTGGCAAGTGCCTGGGTAACGGTTTAGGGTACTGGGGTTTAGGGTTTAGGGTTTAGGGTTTAGGTCTTAGGGTTCAGGGTTTAGGGTACTGATTAAGTCTTAGGGTTTAGGTCTTAGGGTTCAGGGTTTAGGGTACTGATTAGGGGTTTAGGGTTTAGGTCTTAGGGTTCAGGGTTTAGGGTACTGATTAAGTGTTAGGGTTTAGGTCTTAGGGTT
>CAJNIZ010019569.1:17944-37412 GCA_905231905.1 Symbiodinium pilosum | reverse complement strand
GTTTAGGGTACTGATTAAGTCTTAGGGTTTAGGTCTTAGGGTTCAGGGTTTAGGGTACTGATTAAGTCTTAGGGTTTAGGTCTTAGGGTTCAGGGTTTAGGGTTTAGTTAGGGTTGAGGGCTTATAGGCTCGCAGATAGCGATGGGCTTTGATCCACAGACCATTTGAAGACAGGGCGTTGGCAGCCGGGCTCCAATTGCTGGTTGTATGACAAACAGTTGATGAGAGTTTCTCTGCCTCTACTGGTTGCTTTGGATGATGCCTCATCTAGGAACACTGCTTTTGGCCTGGTGTGATGTAGAGTGTAGAGGTCTCAAAAATTACCAAATTTATGTCCCTTGATTCCTTAAGTAAATGTAGTATAAGCGACCTTACATAGAACTCCAAATTATGTTGGTAATTAATTAGGCTTCCGCATGCTTCCGCATTGCTTACAAGTCATCCTATGTATCACACTTCGGGGGTTGTACACCTCCCTCTCCTGGCAGTTCAAGGAGCAGTGGCCAAGAAACAAGCGATTTCTAGGGTGAGATTCTGACTTCCGCACGGTTGCAAGCAACTGTTCATGCTCGGTTTTGTGACCCTTTAAACCCTAAGCCCTAAACCCTAAACCCTAAACCCAAGCTTCGTGGCTTAAGGCACGGCCGAATCCGATCGCATCGAATCCAAATCTGAACCAGGGCGTCCCAGAAGACTCTGGGCTTTCATGAGCAATACAGGGTTTAGGGTTTAGGGTAATATTGGGGTTAGATGAGCTATAGTCTAAACTCCTTGAAGGGGGGTATATAGGGGATTATATAGGGGACTATTATAGGGGACTATTATGGGGGCTATTAAGGGGGATACTAGGAGTTTAGACAGTGGCTTATTTTGGGATAATGAAAAGGAAAAAAATTACTGGGTAATAGTAGACTATATTGGGGTTATATAGGGATAATGGAAAACGAGATGGAGACTATTATATTATAGGAGTTATATATATATATACATGCATAAACAGGGGTGATATTTGGATAGTGGAAACAAAATGGAAACTACTATTTAGGGTTGAGGCTTGAGACTCTGCAGCTGGCAGCGCTGTCGTGTGTTTTTCATGCTTGCTAACCCTAAACCCTGGAGCCACTTTGCAACCATCAACGGTATTTGTGAAACAGGTTAGGCTATATGGGGTTATACAGGGGCATTTAGGGGAATTATATAGGGTTACATAGGGGTATATGGGGGATTATATGGGGGCTATATTGGGGCTTTCTGTCGGTTTCCTAGGTACAAGCTTCAAAATCTCGTCAATGGTCCCTTTCGGCAAGCTGACGTAAAAGTGTTGCAGAATTGAGAGCGATGTCTCCCTACATCATTTGCATACACACACACGTATAAATAAATAGATATATACATAGATATACAAGTTCATATGTGCATAGATGGCATAATCAAAACGCTAGTTACAACAATGCACATGTGTCCAATAGAACCCCAAACCTTGTTCTACTTGTAGCTGGCCTCCACATCCTAAACTCTTGATACTGCCAGATATCCCCTTTGCTTAATCTACCCCCCACTATAACGACTCCTGCATCACTGCTTCTTTGGCGTTTACATCGATCACTGGTTCATTTTGGCGTCGAAATTCATCAAAATGGCGAGATCTGTTTCTGTTCGCAAGCGTGCAGTTACGGTATTAAAGTAGAATTCGAGGTTCAGGGTTTGGGGGATGGAGGGCTTATCAGGGGTTTACATAGGGCCTACTAGGGGGGTTAGGGCCTTGGGCTACGGGTTTGAGGCTTTGTGGAATTTGTGGCAGGGTAGGTTGTAATGTCTGCCGGTTTTGCTCCAGATTCAGGGTGTGGGATCTACTGTGTTTATGGTTTAGGGTTTAGGGTTTTGGGGGTTTAGGGTAAAATGCAGAACATCGCCATACACCCCATAGATCTTTCGTCCTGCCCTCCAGCATTGAAGCTCATCACAGGTGGACAGTTTCTACAGTGCTCCCATGAGGACTGCAATATGTGCTCACCTGCAAAATACTCAATTGGAATGTGTTTTTTTATCTTACGAACCTGAATAAAATTCAGGCAATTATGTTGGCTACCTGGATCTCCGCAATACCCGGAATAATAGCCTGCATACCCGTAATTTGGGGGTGAACGTCCATTATTTAGGTATATTTGGGAGGTCAAGGTGGGCATTGTTTGAGTGGCATCCAGAGCCTGAACCCTCCCCCCCAAACCTTCAGGGTTTAGGGTTTAGGATTAAGCAGATTACCCCACCTTTAGTCATAAACCCTTCAAACCAGAAGCTCCGCATCCAAAAACAAATAAGCCTTAAACTACCCCGCAACTTCCCAAAGCTACACCCTAATCCCGACAACTAAAAATATTCCCAGACTGAGGAATTTGATCCAGCTGGTTCTGGAATCGCCCTGGGCTAGTCTTTCTCCTGGCTTTAGGGTTTAGGGTGGCCCCTATATTCGATACCCCATGCTACTCTCCATATTTTGTTGCTCAAACATAAAGCCTAGCCCCTAAATCCCAAGGCCTAAACCCCAAGCACACAGGACCCACCAACCATAAGTCCGAAAGCGCAGAAGCGCCTCATTCTCACCGCAGCATTACTGGGTAGGCCCCTGGGATATTTGATACTTTCTCCAATGGCCTTAATAAGAGACCCTATATACTAATATTTTTCAAAGGGTTTTAGGGGCCAACCCAGATTATAGCTAGAACTCCTGTGCTTCGGCATTCCCAGTCGCGGGCTCAGGTCTTAGGGTTTAGGGTCTGGGGTTTAGGATGTAGGTTTAAGGTTTAGGGTTTAGGGTGTAGGTTTAGGGTTTAGGGTCTGGGGTTTGGAATGTAGGTTTTAGGTTTGCGCAGGGACTCTTCATGGCCAGTGGTAATTAATGCAGTACAGCGCTCAGCACATACCGTAATAAGAGCCCAGGTCCACAAATTGTGTAAGACGCACAAAATAAATTGAGATAGGGGTCAAAACGTCTGAAAAATGGTCCAAAAGGTCGCCACGCTACATACTCGGAGGGTCCAGGTACTAGTTAGCAGTTGGCATTATGCTCCTCTTAAAGCCCTTGAACCCTGTCTCCCTGGCTGCTTCCAAACAAGAGACACTGAAGAAAGATCCCTCTTTATGCTTGGGTGTTGATGAAGGGCTTGGGATTTTGGGTTTAGGGTTTTAGGGTTTACAATTTAGTAGGTTTAGTGTTGTGGGTCTAAAAATGCTTCGCACAGGTTTCTTAGCCTTCGCGCAGTCCTAGCTACGATCGGGTTTCTTCGTCAGGAATGCTGCGTTTGCCAGTTTTATTCTACCGTCAGCTGCTTCCGCAAAAAAAGTTATGAAACCACTTCAGCTTCATGAAGCCCTTTGAGCTCCAGCATGGAAAACTCTGCAATTTAGCTCCTTGCATGGTGGTTAGCGCACGAAACTTAGAATCGGGTTTCTACACAAAACAAGTCGTTGCAGCAGTGCAAACCGAAACTGCGTGCGAAGAACGCTCGAGACCCAACGACATGGAATTCGGCAGCAAAAACTAAGAAGCCACGTTAGCTATGTTTCTTGTGCGAAGCCCCGTTAGAGAGGGGCTGTCCCCGGGATACGGGCCGACACACCCTCGCAGTGAGAGAGGCCCTAAAGCAGCGCATATACAACGGTAAACCTCAAACGCTAAAACCGAAACCATATGTGCATTAGCAGTGTTGGGGGTGGTGGGCGGGGTGAAATATTCAGAGAGACAGTTTTAAAATGATCGGCTTAGGTTTGAGGAGGTTGGGTATAGGGAAAAATTCCACCAGATCTGACACACCCTGCAGTGTAGAGAAGCATGTTGCGAAGGGAAATGGAAAGACCTGACCGAGTATTCAGAGAGATTGTGTATGTCTTTGCTTTTTGATGACTATATCTCTAAACCCTCAGCCTTAAATCCTAACCCCTAAACCATAACCCTAAGCCCTAAACCCGAAAATCCCAACCTGCCAATAAGCCTACCCTAAACCCTAAACCCCAAATCCAAAACGGTGAGGACTTGAACGTATATGGCGCTTACGAAGCCCAAGAAGTGATATAATGCAGTTGAGCGCGTTTAGGATTTACGGTTCAGAGGTTTAGGATTTAGGGGTTTAGCGTTTCCAAAAATTTCAAATTTCGATTATGAAAGTTAGTTTCCTGTATACTTTCAACATAGGCTTACAAATTCCCTGAAAAAGTCTGTAAACCTTAAACCCTGGGATCTAGGCAGTGACTTGCAGCAGAAGCGGCCCTAGGATTATTCGAGCAACAGACTTCAACTGAGCCTTCACACAATTCGCAAACAATGACTTCTTGTAGGGACATATGAGCCAGAATCTAAACTCCTTAAATGGGTTATATAGGGGATCATGTAGGAGACTACTATGGGGGTTATTAAGGGGGATACTAGGGGTTTAGACTATAGCTCATATGGTAATTTCCGAGGTTTAGGGTTTACGGACATATGGTAGTTTTCATAAATAGCGGGACCCTGATATGGACCCAAGCGTATTATACAATCCTCACTGTTGGGACCCCTTAAATGGCGCCTCTAATTTCAGGAGACCCCATAACATACTGGGATCTGTGAGGGTATGTAGGGTGACATAGGGGCATATAGGGTTATAGTTATATGGCATTTAGGGCTTACGAATGGAAATGACAACGGAAGCTACTAGCCCTCAGGGTCCATGCATCCAAGAATGGGGTTCTCTGGTACTCGTTATTGTTGTGGAAGTCTGGGGTCAGTATATGATTGTTATTAGGTGCTTGGACGCTTTGTGAGGATGTTGGTTACCCAACTCCGAAAATGAGGACCTCGTGATTATAACTTTTATTATACATTGCCAGGGATATTTCGGCATTTGGTTTGGTGGTTCTGGGCTCACGATCACACACCTCAAATCCTCGCGCCCAAAACTTGAACCCCAAACCCTGAGCCCTAAACCCGTAAGAATGCACCTCAAAACCGAAATTCCTAAAATTTGGTATGTTTTTCTGGGTCCTTATAAGGAGGACTCTAGTATATTGGGGTCTACATTGAGGTCCTCTTATTTTGGGAAACTACTAAATCGTAAGCCTACGAACTGCAGACTATCAAGTCTACGGTGGAGCCAGACGCGATTCGGGCCAGCCGACAGCTGGTTCTGGGGGTTTTCTCCCACCCAGAGCTCTGGATGGACTTCGCAAGGTATTGTAGGGGCTCAAATAAGCTATAGTCTAACCTCCTTGAAGCGGTTATATAGGGGATTATAGCAAGGTAATATCATAGGGCTTCTTAAGGGGGATTCTAGGAGTTTACACTATAGCTCAAATAATAAAGGAATGCAGTCCTTTCCCCCTGTATGAAACGGTTCCCACCCCTAATGTAAATACTCGGAACCGTATCTAGTACTAGGGGTTGTATTTACCGTACGACCCGAACATTTGGAGGGGGTAATTGAAATCCGATTAAAATCGTACAGACTTCGATTAAATCTAATAAAATAAGGGACAATTTCAAAGTAGAGCCTTGTTGCGTTTTGGGGTCCATCTAGCGTTCAAAGATGATGCGGATCCCAAGCAGCAGGGAGTGACTGTAGTCACCAAACATGAAATTTGAGGCTCAATTCAGAGAGTCCAAGTGCCAGGTAATTATATACTTGGGTTTTGGGCTGTTGTGATTACAGTACAGGTTCCTAAACACCAAGCCCTTCGGTTCAGGAATTTCTTCTGTAGTCAGAAGAGTATCATTTGTAGGAGGTCCTGGGCATTGAGTCTACGGACTTCGTTTAGGGCTAATAGGGTTTAGGGTTTGGGGCTCAGGGTTTAGGGTTCAGGGTTTAGGGGCCCTGACAACTACCGGAATTCTAGGTGCATGTAAAGTGTTTTTTTTGTCCACCAGCTGCAGGAGATGTCGCGGGCTTTCCCCTAAAACCAGATGACCTTCGATGACCTTGAGTTTGAGGATTTAAGTCGACGGGTTCATGAGATATGGACAGTAGTGAAGCATCCTGACATGAAATGTTTGTTAGGTCTAGGGCCTAGGGTCGAAGCGCCCGATAATCATGTACTGACCCAAAACCTGCATTACAACTACCAGTGCCAAAGCCACAAAAACTCAGCTAGTGGCTACATGGACCTTTAACCCCTCAACCCTAACACTCCAAACTCTCCACCTGAAGCCCGCAAAACCCACTCCGAACCCCTAAACAAGAAACAAAACCTAGAGACCCGAAACCGCAGAACCTGGCGAAACCCTAAACTCATGGGTTCCAGTAGTACCCCCCTCTATACTACCCCCCCTAGGTTCCCCTTGAATTTACCTTAACTAGGCCTAATTATCCCTGAATAGCCTTAATTAAGGGGGGACCCTAGGGGGGGGAAAAATAGGGGGGGGTACTACCTGAACTCATGATAAACCCCACTAGCGGGCCATGGACCCCGGGATAAATTGAAACTTGCCGCTTTGGAGCCGCAGCTCACGCGAGCCGGCGCAATTTATCGCTGAACATTCCCTAGAAGCCCAGGTACCCATATAGTAGGTTCTTGGGTAACAGGTAACTGGGCTTCTATGGATTCTGCAGCCAGAGGCACAGGGTTTGTTATCTCATCCCCTCCTCCTAATATTCGAAGTTAGACATGTACCCCCCCCCAAATATTCACCCACAAATTTAGAACCCTGTTAGAACGCTATTAGGCCTTACTAAGCTCCACATAGTCCATATTAGCTCCTCAAACCCTGGGTGGGGTACATTTGGGTGGGGTTGTATTATAACTCCTCATAATATTAGCCCCTCCCACCCCCAATAGTATTAAAATACGCATCGTTGTGGTATATTGTAGTATATTGGACATATGTTATATTAAGGGGGGATACGGGATTGGGGACCACGGTTTTGGGTTAATCGCGGATACAGTCGAGTTTAGGAGGTCATGCAGTGTTTCTTATTTCTAGGTATCATATATAAAGGTCATATCATATATACCCTAACGTTGCAAGCATGTGCGGACCTATGACGGATCAGGCGGTTTTGTAACTGATGATAGCCGGCCTTATAAATCTCATAACTCTACTTATAAGCATTCTACTCGGACTTATGAAGGTTCCCTCAAGTATGGGTAGGGACATATGCCCAGATATACGTGGGTTCTAATTCCCATGAACCCTAAACCTTAAACACTGTACCCTACACCTTAAATCTAAGCCCTGACACCTAAACCCCACAATTTCTAGTCCCTTATCCAAATTGACCCAACCCTAAACCCCAAACCCTAAACCCTACACGTCCCTGTAACCCCTTTAAAAGGGACCCTAGGTCCCTAGCAGTCAGCTAGTGGGGCCTGAGTAAGTCAGTGGTCCCCATGAGTCCCTGAACCCCTCAGGGGTGTTCAGGGCTTAGGGTGCCCTAGAGTTTAGGGTTTAGGTTTTAGGGTTCAGGGCTGAACCCTACAAGTATTTAGAATAACGACCTTTTGGGGCTGCTTGTTTCTAAGCACAGTATGTTATTTACTTTGGGGCTTGGGTGAGAGGTTTAGGGATTAAGGCCCTCAGCGCCAAAGGTCTAAATGGAAGCAGGGTGGGCCTTTTCGGTATGGTTCCGTTAAGTTAGGGTGTTAGGGTTTAGGTTTTAGGCTTTTTAGGGTTTAGGGTGTTAGGGTTGAGGTTCTTTAGGTTTTTAGGGTTTAGGGTTTAGTATTCAGGTTTGGTACGAACGATCCTGCATGATCTCTGGTCATGAAGGATGTCCAAAATAAACAGTAGGTTGCAGGATCAAAGATGGCGCTGTTCTTCCTTACCCTGGTTACCAGGGAATGAAAGAATGTACAAGCAGATGGGAACTACCCTATTCCTAGGGGTTAAAAAGGGACTACTGCAGGGATCCATTCCTTTATTCCTTGCTACGCAGGGGGAAGTTACCCCTCAGACCCTAAACCCCAACACCCTAAACCCTAGCCTGCCAGTCTCCGTAACGGAGTACCCCTAAACCCAACCCTAAACCCTATTTCAGTCATCCAGCATCTCGCACGCATTCTCCTCAGAACCCAAGTACCAATCAGGACTCTCTCAGTACCTTCGATTCAGGATTCAGGGTTTAGGGTCCCTCCTTGTGACCTTAGTCTGGGTTGCTGATAAGGAACTTAAATTAAGTTACTATATTGGGGGAATCCTATTAATTACCTTATGGTAACTTAATTTACGTTCCTGAACAGCAACCCAGCAGTTCTGGTTATAGGGGTCACGAATGGTGGGTTCTGTGGCCTGACATAGAGGATAGCTGGACGGTCTTGGTATGTGGGGGGTTTTTCTGTCCTCATATAAAGTTATATGAGCTATAGTCTGAACTCCTTATAGGGGAGTACTATGAGGGGTATATACGGGGATACTTGGAGTTTAGACTATAGCTTGTTTTATGACCCAGGACCCAGGTACTGGGGCTTGAAGTGGAAGCTTTAGAATTAAAGGGAGGGCCTAGGCTGTGCACCTAATCCCTAAGGATCCACGTGCCCAGGCTGTATAAGTCCTAAACCCTAATTCCTAAACCCTACTTCCTACCTAGACCCCAAAAGTATGTAAAATGAAAGCCCTAAACCCATAATAACAGCCATAAAGGCCATTATTCTACATACTTTTGGGGTCCAGGTAAACCCTTTTTGAATTGGTATGACAGCATGTTACGTTGCCTTTGGCTTGTCTGTCGCAACCTAAAAAGGGCTGCGGTTTTCCCCGCGTTGCCGCATGGTCAGCCCTGGAACAATAGCCCCTGAGAGTGATGTATCATGTTACCCAAAGGGTCCAAAGTACCTAAATGGTACAAAGTATGGTTTCTGTAGTACTAATTTCCCTTATGGTTTGGGTAAGTGTTCCCCATATGGGTTCTTAGGACCCTTTGGGTTAAAGAAGCATCTTATACCTTGCTGTCTAGGGCAATAGCCCCTGAGAGTGATGCCAATTTTGGGGCTAGGTTTAGGGTTTAGGGGTTAGTCCTTGCGGTATCTCCTGGAAGAAAGCTTTGCAACGGAAGCACCCAGTCATCTGCAGAGAACTATGAGTCATTACTTACCCCCGAAGCCGGAACCCTTGCCATTACTACCTTTCAAATTTCAAAAAAGATTATGACGTATGCCAAAAACACTCGTGAAATCAAGTGGGGCTTTAGATTATGCCAGAAAACCTCTGGCTGCTAACACCCTGGCGCAGCACTGGCTGAAATGGTCTGACACCTGGCCTCAGGTCGAATTCCGGGTGACCTAATGCATTGGATTTGGGCTTCTGATTTTAGGGCTCATCCGCGTTTGGTCCAAGTGAGCCATCCTCATGCACTTCCAAACTCTTCAAGCCTATGCTACAGCCACTGTTACCAAAACAATCGTGGGACACTTGACCTTACATCCCACAATCAAAGCCCTAACCCGTCCATACCCCTAGAGAACGATGCAGAGCATCTTCCAGATTGAAACGCCTTGAACCAACAGAGCTTCGGCTTCAGGGTGTAGGACACATGTGCGGCTGACCAACGGAATGTGGGGCTTGCAGCCATTTTTTCTAAGCATATATGCGAACTTTTTTGTGGGCCAGCAGCTAGATATTACATACATTAATTAGACAATGAGCCCGACCTCAATCTTGGTCGCTGCAAGCCTGTCAAGAACCGATAGTGACACACTGCGTTGGCAAAATTGGCCCGCAGTACTTGAGGGGCTGAGAAAGAAGGACCCCAGCGCTTTCCCAAGCTGTAAAGGAAACCTTCTGGCCATAATTGCGGGGATCGGACCCTAAACTTGAGTCCCCATCCCGAAGCCCTCAGTAATGCAGGCCTTATTTTGGGTCTTCAGAAGGCTGCGAGGTTTCTTTGGGATTTCCTGGCAGATGTCCTTTTTTTGCAGCCAGTCTGCAGCGAAGTCGCGAGTAAAAAGGACTTCATAAAGGCTTGGCAAGGGTATGCAGAGTTTGGGGCGTAGGGGAATTGGAGACCAACCTAAACCGTGTGCTAGTTTTCTAGAAGGCTGAAGAAGAAGACCGTTATGCGTGGTCCCGGGTCTACGGTATCATTATCCAAAGCCCCATTTGAAGTACCTAGGCCGCTCCTACATGACTTTCAGGATAGGTGTGCCCTGGTTTTCCCAATTTCCTCCTAGGCCTGCGTCAAAACTATCGTCCCCCACCTAATCAGGCCATGGAATGCCCTATGCGCCTAAAGGGGAATACGGGGATTATCAAACAGCATGCTGCGGGTCCCTGACCGGGAAAGACCGAAAAGGCTCCAAAGCCCAACTTGCATCACCCTAAACGCCAAAACCCCTAGACCCTCCTCCTACCCTCTAGGGCCTAAGTACCCACTATTAGGGACCATATACCCCAATTTAAGGGTACAAGGAGGGTCCTGGCCTAGACCGCGTCTGGTTTTCCGGCCAGCCTGTCGCCCTTTCGCTGCCTCCCCCAACATTTTTCCAGCCTCCTATAAACTGCTCGTGAATATTTCCATTAAAGCTTTAGGCTTTCGGGAATTTCTACGTAATGTTAGGGAGGCAGGTGCTTTTCAATGTTAGGGGAGAGGGGTTACCCCCTAAACTGCAAAAACCGGACACCTTAAACCAGAAGGTATTGCGCTCGGCCCGTACATTCTGACGCCCTGAAGACCAAGCACGAATTCCCTAAATCGCCAGCCGCTAGACTCCGCCATCCCAACCCTCAAGCAGTTTTGATGGGCTCTGATTGTGCAAGCCTCAGCGTTTGGAACCTCAACCCCCGAATCCTGAGGTCAGTAGTATGCAGCTGCAGCCCATGAATGGTCAGCAGCGCGTCCCGTTTGAATGGAAAACCTGCCTTTCAAGCTTCAGCTTCAGGGCTTTAGCTTGCCACAACTGCAGTGTTGTGGTTCCAGGGTTTAGGATTAAGGGTTTCTTTCTAGTAAGATTCAATAAGAAATATAAACAGATATGGACCTTCAATCCGAGCATTTTCAACAACAGCAATCCTTTCAAAGCGGCCTGGGCAAGGGTCCCGGCCTGCTCAGCCAAAGGGGAGGGTTGGAAGTAACAGGAACCGGCTGTCCCCGTCAACTACAACAAAAATCCTAAACTCTCAATTAGGAGTAGGCTTGATCATGATTTCGAAGTTGTTGACCCTTAATTAACCCTCATAACTTTTTCTAGGGCCCCTAGACCCTAAGCCCTAAACCTGAAGACTCGTGAAGGGAACCCAGCCCGCGCAAGCCGCCATGCTCAAGACACGGAAGCAGACATTTAATGCCGGGTTTAGGGGTTTAGTGTCCCCAAACCCTGAACCCTAAACCCTGCGTTCAGGGTTTTGGGATTGATGGCTTATCCAGCTTGACGGAAGTTAGAAGCGATAGGCTCTGAGTAGCAATATCCTGGGTTTGGGGTTTCAAATTTTAGGTTCTGGCTTTAGGCCCTACCCACGTGATCCAATCAAACAGTTGTCTGTTACTGTTTCAACTTTTGACTTAACTTGGGGTTTAGGGTTCAGGTTTAGGGCTTGACCTAATTTTATTAGTGCGAAAACATCTGGACATATCTGGACTACTCCATGTTTGGGAACCTCGAAGCTTCACCGGAAAGCCTCATAGATCCATCACAGACATTCCCCATGTGAGCTGCTGTCAATACTAGCCTTCTTAACGGACCCTTAATTTAACGGACCCTTAATAGGTTTAGGATTTCAGGTTTAGGGTTTAGGGTAGCTACTGTCAGTAGTTGCCTTATTAAGGGACCCTTAGCAGTGGGCATAGGGGTCCTTCCTGTGGTTTAGTATAGTCCCCAGCATAGTCCCTATTGAGGAAGCTATGTGCAGTAATTTTCTGTGGAAATAAATATGGACGGCAGGTTAGTAGCTCACATCTCCTCACGCAACCTCTGTAACCAACGTTGCCTCTGCGGAAGTATCGAGCATTTGTCCGCAGAGACCTGGTAGACAAAAGCAAGCAGCCCAATGTCTGCCCAAAGAATTTTCTATAGTTTGATATGCTCATACTATTGTACATTAACGCAAGTGTTTCTTTGTATGACCGCCTAGCTGTCACTGCCCACGGGTTCACAGACTTTGTGCTCTTAGGGAGCTTAAGTTCATGGTTTAAGGCTTTGTCTTCGGGTTGTAGGGTTTAGGTAGAAGCCTGCATATCGTGTAGCTATATAGTATATACTTAGGGCACAAAGGGGTTCCCATCTAACCAGCGTAGGGCCCAAGTATAGCCTACTATATAGCTACATGGACCCTTGGGGATAACTACCAAAAGCAGACTGACATCTACTTGAGGTACCCTAAACCATAGTTATACAACCATTTCCCAAGCGGGAGGTGCTGGTGTGGTAGCATCAAATTTCAGCTTGTGACTCAAAAGCTGCGAGGCGGGTGGAGACTAACCCCCCATTCAAGCCTTGAAGCAAAATGGCAAATTGTCAAAGTTTCTGACCCTAAACCCTAGGACCCTAAACCCCTCAAATAGCAACATACCGGAATACTGACCACAGAAGAAGCAGCCACATTTCAACTGCGACTACCTCAAGCCTAGCCTAAGACTCATTAACCTTAGAGTCCGCCAGACATGGACTAAAAAAAAGTTTAGGGTCTAGGGTTTGCAGAATCCTGGCCTGCAGGTCCCTAAATGAACCTAGTCTTGTGGATCGTAAGTTGCATAAATAGCTAAACAAACCCTAGATGTCCCCAGAATCCCCATGCAACCCTAAGCAGCTGCTCCAGAGGGCCCTAAACCCAAACCCTAAACCCTAAAACCCTAAACGCGTTGCCTGACAACGCCCAAATATCATGACGGCGCAGTTAGCCCATGATCCCAGTCAGCAGGCCGCACGACATGACTATCCCTAAGGGTCCAAGTACCCAATAGTCATATACTTACCCAAAACCTGTACTATAATTGCTATTACACAAATCCCAAGTACCTAATTATTGGGTACATGGACCCTCTGGGTATGCAGTTGTGTGTTCAGGGTGTAGGAGCGAAAAAGGTTAAAGGAGATAAAGTTTAGGGTTTAGGGTTAAGGGTTTAGGGTTTAGGGTGTAGGGAACCTACAAAAATATTGGGAATCAAATGGAGAAGAACATCGAGAATGAAATGGACGCCGGGGCTATGCAGGAGTTTTGCGGTGGTTTTTGTAGGTATTAACAATACTGCAAGACCTTCATATACTAACTCTCATAATCCCAAAGGTCTGGGGTAGTTAGGCTGATGCAGGTTTTTCATGGTCCACCATCCGTTGGGATTCGGGCCAAAGGTTGTGGGGGATGGCATGTTTTGGCTTGATTGTCGCCTTCATGGCAGGGTTGGCTAACTATTTGTAGGGTTCGGGCTTTATGTAGACAAACTGCCCTGTGCCCCTAAACCCAAACTATAAGAGCCGTAAGGTAGGTGCATTCGGATTCCCACATTCTGAGGGTATTTTTCGATGTCTGATTTTTTTTCGGAGACCTACTTGTGTGCTGCAGACGTCTACTGGGATGTAAGGGCCTGAATGATTAGATGTGTTGTGGTCTTAGGTTCTGTGTACAACTATGGTACATGGTAACTCAAAGCGACATAAACATGACATTGGTAATTGTTTGAGCCCCTGTTGTATCTTGGGAGTTTGCGATTCTACGGTACATGGAAGCCGAATACTAACCCTGGAATGTGCGCATCCCCTATACTGTTCGGTATTCGAGCAACAGTCTCAACTCCATGAAGCGCGTATACAGGGGGTTATATAAGGGAGTATTATAGGGATTATTAAGGGGGATACTGAGAGTTTAGCTCATTTGTTGACGGTCAAAGGTGTAGGCTTTATTTAAAGTCAAGCAGTTGTTTTTCAATTCACATCCCAACCTCAACTTCAATACCTGAGACTAGTTCGCTAATCTCAACATATGGGGTGGGTCCGAAAATTGGGGATTCCATTTTTGGGGCCCCTATAATAAGGAGTATAGAATTTTGGGCTCTATCTTGCGGCCCTTTTTGGGGGGAAACCACCGCATATTCTAATATCACCATCACTTGCTTGCTCACCATGATTAGAGCTGACGGCTTGGCAATCTTTGCGGCAGGGCTTGTAGAGCACAATGGTATGCTCTCCCCTAACCTAACACAAAATCCAGAATGAGGCCTTAAAATGACCTTTGTCCTTGTGAAGGAAGCCGATAAGTCTGTCCATGTTGTTTTTGGGAGGGTACCTGTGCCTGCAAGCATTTTGGCTAGGCCGGATAACTTTCTAAGCCCCAGAGCTCTGAGCCCCTAAACCCTGAAGCTGTAAACCCCCATGGCAACCCCCAAGCTGTAAGCCCCTAAACTAAGCTGAATCAAGTACCCCCCCAGGCCCTAATCTCAAACTACGACAGCCCAGAAACCCAAAAAACAAAGCACTGAAGCCTCGAACTCTCCTAAGCCATGTACATCTAAAGCCCCAACCTTAATGCCTAAACCCTAACTTCAACAACCCCCTACAGGTGGTGGTCATTGATCCCAGAGACTTCGAGTGCAACGAGCCAAAGGAGGCGTTACAGAGGATCCCCTCAAAGACTGAGTAGGTGTTAAGGCTTAGAGTCATCTAAAGATTTAATAGGCTATAGGGTATAACGATGGAGAACCAGATGGAAAAGAACATGGGACATGAAATAGGATTAACATGGGTTGATTACGTAGTGTAGAACCTTGACCGATTGCCCAAATTGTTTCCCTCTAAGCTATATATCTTGTAGCCCTAACCCCTATACCCCAAACCCTCAAACCTAGACCCCCCAAGCCCCCAAAACCCCTAAACCCCAATTAAACGCTAAACCCCTAAAACATGAACAGTTAAACCAAGGCCTGGGCACTGGGGCTTAGAGCTCCACTTAGAGACCTTGAAAATCCAAGGGGATTTCCGTCGGAAGTCGTCAGTAAGGATTAGTCCCCCCTAAGTAGGTAGAATATGGGGTATATGGGGCTCTGATTATGATATACGTAAGAGGGACTATATGTAGAGGTTTCACTCAAAAGCCTAACCGTGCTAGGGTTTAGGCTTCAGGGTGGTTTAGGGAGTAAGGAGTCGCCGGTGAGGACTATGTAGAGGGTTCACTCAAGCACGCAACCGTGTTGAGAGTTTATGGCTTGAAGAGTTGAGGGTTTAAAAAGAGTTTGAGTTTTAGTGTTTAAGGGTATGGGATTGCAAGGTTTTAATAGCAAGTTTCCCGGTTTTCAGGGTTTTATGGCCCCGTATTGCAGAGTTTAGGTATACTTGCTCAAGATAATTACTCGGCACCCCTTGTATACATGTATGTACATATATATGAACTGTGTGTCTAGACATAATATGGCATATCATATCGTATCCCAAAGCTTTGCTCTAATATTTCCCTAAATGTCCAAGGACGAATAAGAGGGTGTTAGGGCCCAAATACCAGGAATATTATAGTATGTGGGCCCTAAAACCCTATTATTTGGGTCCTATATACCCCTATATAATCCCCAGATATCCTTGTATATCCCCCCTATAACCCCTTTAAAGGGGCCCTAATATTTGGGTCCTTGGACCCTTAGGGCTTAGGTCCCTACTTTCGGCTAGTAATTCCAAGAGATGCTCTGCGGCATTCCGTGAGATCTAGGCAGTTTTTGGGGGGTTTCCCAAAGTGGTTCCCTTTAAAGAGTAGGGTAGGGAATAGGGTTTAGGGTATAGGGTTTAGGGTGCAGAGTATGGGGGTTCCCAAAATTAGGGTGCCATTTTGAGGGTCCCGAGAATAAGGACTATAGCATTTTGAGGTCTATATTCGGGTCCCCCTATTCTGGCAAGCTACCTTTTATCTGGGGTTGCGGATTCAAATGCGGCGTTCCTTGGTTATTGCCCACACTCACTAACAGCTGGACAGCATCTAATATATCAATGTATAGAGCCCTTACCCTCAACCCTGAACCCGCAACCCTAAACTAGTGGGGGCAGGGACCAAGGAATTCAGTGCGAGGCTCTTATACTCTTGCGGTTGATTGCTCCCGGGTCTGTTTGGGGACTTTCCGTGTGAGACCTCAAAGTTTGTCAAATGCATCAGGTTCCACACCCTAAGCCCTACAAGATCCCTATAAACGACCCTATAAATCCTTATAAGAACCAATAAAACTAAACCCTGTATAAGGTTAACGTTTAGTGCCTCAGCATTCATTTTTTCTGGTTTTTGTCGGGTTTACCAGTATTGTGAACAGTGTCTCCCAGTAATCCATCAAGAGATTTGCAGGAGGATCGTTTGGGGATCCCCTAAACCTCAAAGCCTTAAACCCCTAAGCCCGGAACCCCTAAACCTCTAAACCCTAAACCCCTGAACCCTAAACCCCTACACCCTAGACTCTATTCTTTCTGAGATTCTTTCGCTTGAACCTGTTCTTCCTCTCCTAGCATCTTGCTAGCGACATGTGAACATCACGCAAGGGTTACGCGTAGCATGTAGAGAGTATGACCCCTTCCCAGAATCATCAGCAACTCCCCATCCTCTAGTAATATCTGTTGAGGGTTTGAGGTTTAGGGTTTGGGAGCCTGAGCCACTGATAACTGGGTCATCGAAGTGCAGGGGAGGCGATTAGTCCTGTTCGCTCTTGATGGCTTGCGACTGGCTCAGCTAGCATACAAATTGAATTCTATGGGGCCTCTGTGTTTAGACGCTATTCCGCTAAACTTCTCAAAAAGGGATAAGCTGAGGAAGGCTCAGCCTAGGGACCGAAAAAGGATTACAAAGAGATTCTGGGCGTCCGTCCCCGCTAGAAACTCTAATTACATGGTGTATTATTCTGAGAAGTACTTAAACTTGCGGCTCCCTGGCGCATGTGATCACGCCATGCGCGCCTGGCAGCGGCCGGTAAAGCCTGAGGCAGGCAATCTCCTTCGTTTTTTCTAACGGACATGGTGTCGGGGCCTGGAGTCTTATGATGGAGAATCACATGGGAAAGAAATGGAGCATGAAATGGTAGTTGGAATATATATGTATATACATATATATATATGAGTGTGTATAGGCATCTGGGTTTGCTGAGTTTACGTCAGGGATGCAGTTCATATGTTTTGGACATGGGCTCCCTTGCAAAAAGGATTCTTGTTTGCTCCTGGCTGCTCGATGCCTAGGCCGTCAGGTCGCATATTCTCCATGAACCCTAGACCCTAAGCACTCTACACCCTAAACCCCGAAACCTAAACCCTGAAACCTAAACCCAAGTCCCTAAAATCCGACATATCAGAACATGCATGCTTAGAATGAAGTGATTCGCATCATAAGGTTGCTTTGGAAAGTTAGGGTTTAGGGTTTAGGGTTCTATATCGGGGCTAATATGTAGTGGCTGTAAAGGAGTGTTCAGGGGGCTATATAGGGCTAGGATGGGCTAGGGCTCCTGTATACCGTCTGGGAGAATTGAATGATGGGCTCTGTGTTTAGTTTGTTGTACAGTGAGCCCTGAAGGGTACTCAAAACCTAAACCTTCATAGATTTCCTTCAGTGTCTGATTGCAAAAAGGACCCGGCATTTCTTCCGTCACAATATGGATTAGCCTATTCCCCCAAAATATAGGGTTTAGGGTTCAGGGCTTAGGGCTAGGCTAGGTATGCAGTAATCCCCATATAGCCCCAATATATAGCCCCACTTTGCTATAGTAGTTTCCGTTTTCTTTTCCATTGTCCCTATATTACCCTATATAACCCCAATATATACCCTACTACAGTATAGTAGTGTTCATTTTCTTTTCCATAATGATCCCCATATAAGCCCTATATATATATAACCCCAACATAATACCCTAATATTATATAGTAGTTTAGTTTCTCCAGGCTTTTGAGACGCCCCTGCGCCCTGCAATGGAATTCCTTACTATAAAGCCTAGGTACCGCTCAACAAACGAGAAGATTGGGGCCCTGTAGTAAACCCGACTGGTTTTAGGCTTATGAGGTTTAGGATTTGGCGCTTTAACCCCCAACCCCAAACTGCGGACCTTACACTCAAACCACATGGTTTGGAGCGCGGCGCATGACAAAGTAAGACATCAAAGAGGCTAAGAACATGTGAGCTACTGTCTAAACTCCTAGTATCCCCCTTAATGACCCCTATAGTAGTCCCCTACATAATCCCCTATATAACCCCCTTTAAGGAGTTTAGACTATGGCTCATGTGTAATGAGTTTAGAGTGCAGGGCTTAGGGTTTGGGGGAGGTGGGCCCCTAAATTAGGCTTTTGGGTTTGGGGTTTAATTCTAAACACCCTCAACCCTAAACCGTTAAATCAATCCGCAACCCCAGATAAAACTGCCTACATCTCAAGAAATGCTCCAAGCAGAGTCTACTCAGCTGAACCCTAAACCATGACGAGGTTTACACCGTTAGATCTACCAAGCCTCGCCTAAAAACTTCAAAGCAAATATACTATAAATGGAGGAGTGGCTCAAAATTAGGGATCCCTTCAAAGGGGATATGGGGTAGGGCTATGCAGGGTTAAGTGTTTCTCAAAATTGATATAGAGGTTTGTGAAAGATTACACAAGGTTCAGGGGGTCTTCACAATGAGGCTTATCGCAATTTGGAGTATATTGGGGGCCCCCTGCTTATGGAACGTGCCAAGTGCAATCCCTATACGGGACTGATAACTCGCACCCCTGGGACCTCTTATGGTCATATGATGGCACCCTAAACCCTAAACAGGGGTCCATATTATAGGGCAATTATAGGGGTTCGACTGTCTTATGTGAGCCTAAAGTCTGAAGGTACTTACTTTGGGCTATGTAGAGCTTCAGGGTACGTAAGTCACCTGGTAATAGATACCTTGCGCTATCTGGAACTTTACTTTGAACCCCTAAGCTCTAAAGCCCAAACCCAAGTCGCCGAAACATTAGAACCCTAAACCTCAAACCCCTGATCCTACCTGGACCTCACAATAGTATGTAGAATAATCATGAATAATCGCCAAGAAGTTTCTCACAGCAGACCAAAAGGCGATTACGCTATCAACCAAAGCTCTAAACCCTTAATATAGGGGCCTAAATAATTTCCAAGATTATGGTTCCATATTCCTTATATAATTGTGCTGTATGGTACCTCAAATGGACCTCAATTGTCCAGCCCAGTTGGAGCGGCAATGAAACTTGTTTCTTCTGCCATAAATTGATGCGTTTTTCTGCTGAGCCCAGCAAAATCACACGCAATTGCCCAAACCCTGGATCTCTTTCCGATGCCTTGTCTATGGATTGGATCCAACAATTTGATGACATGTTGAAGCAAATCCAGACTGTTCTGGACAAACTCCAATAACGCCTCTCACTTTCTGCCACGTGTTGTCCGTAACTAATTGTCCGACCCGAGTGTAATACACACTCCGTTTCACTTTAAACGCCAATGACAACTGTCCGCATTTACCTCAAATGGACCTCAAAATGATATTGGTAATTATTTAGGCCTCTGTAAGAGTTTTTGGAAAGCCCCATGGCTAGAAGTATTGGGCTGCTGTTAGGGAACTTTAGGGTTTAGTTG
>CAJNIZ010019569.1:6880-17844 GCA_905231905.1 Symbiodinium pilosum | reverse complement strand
GCTATAGTCTAAATTCCTGAAAGGTGGCTATATAGGGGATTATATTGGGGGCTATTGTATGGGCTATTAAAGGGGATACTGGGAGTTGAAACTATAGATCACATGATGCAAGTTGCGTTCTCTTCTCAGAGCTTCTTTCGCTTCTTTGGGGTAGAAGCGGCCTATCATAAGACCATGGGTGTAGATGATGGATTGCCTCCCCCTAAAGAGGTCCAGACACCAACTCTAAACCTAAACCCCAACACTTGGATGATATATAACCATGCTAGAATTATTATCCAACTGTTACTGAGGGGGGGGGCAGTACCCAAGATATACCCCACAAACACCTCGAGCCATTATTGGCAAGGCCGTGGTGGCGTCTGGCGCTCCTCCTAACCCGCGTAGCGCAGCGCCAGGCAATGCCATCAGCTGAGTGGATTAGCTTCAGGTTCTAGGGTTGTGGAGTGTACCTAAACCCCCAGAGTATGTAAAACAAATAGCCCTAAACCCATAATAATAGCCAAAAGGCCATTTTTTTACATACTTTTGGGGTCCAGGTAGGCTTTAGGGTTTGGGGGTGTATGGGCGCAAGTGTTCGGGTCTAGGCTTTGAGGTGTCAGGGCTTCAGAGGGGTTGAGGGGTGTGGGGCCAGGGGTCTAGGGGCGTTGGGGTGTTTAGGGGTTAGGGTTTAGGGTTTAGGGTCAGGGTTTGCGTTGACTGTTACGATTGATCCTGGCACTAGGGTTTAGGGTAATCCCAGGGATACAGGAGTGCTTCCCCCTCCATAATTTGGTAGCGATGATTTCTTTCTGAAACTCCCAGCTTCCTTGAGTACCCCAGTTGATAAACAATAAGCCTGGAGGCCGAAAACCTAAGCCCTGGACCCTATATGAGCTACAGTCTAAACTCCTTAAAGGGGGTTATATAGGGGATTGTCTAAGGGAACTACTATAGGGGCATATTAAGGGGGATACTAGGAGTTTAGACAATAGCTCATATTATGAGGGCCTAGAAGACTGATTACCAATGTTGCGGTCCTAGATTGCTCGGTAGGTGTTTGGTATAGAATACCTTGAATGGACGTCAAGATTATGTTGGTAATGATTTGGGCTCCTACAGTACAGTACCTGAAAATTTTGCCAACTAAACCCAAAACCCTGAACCCTAAACCGTAGAAATCCTTTAAATCCAAACCCTGTAAACCCTATAAGCCCTATAAACCCTGTAAACCCTATAAACCCTATAAACCCTGTAAACCCTATAAACCCTATAAACCCTATAAGCCCTATAAACCCCATAAACCCTATAAACCCTATAAATCGCATAAACCCTATAAACCCTAAACCCAAAGCCAGGTTTTCGCGCCATGTCACTGCTTTCGCCTCCAAGGAGTAGGACCGCTGCAGCGGCGGGTTTTCAAGATATTCAAGATATGAGGGTTTAGGGGTTTAGGGTTTAAGGTTTAGGATTTACGGTTTATAGGGTCTAGGGCTTAAGGCTTATATATGGTTTGTAATAGGGTTTATAGGATCTAGGGTTTACGTAAGGTTTAGGGTTTAGGGTTCACAGTATTCAGGGCGTGTAGAGAGATCCACTCATTTATGGCACCTACCGTATATCCTTACATACCTTACTCCTTTGATCCCCCTAAACCCTAAAACCTAAATCCTAAACCCTAAACGAACCAGTCGTGGTAAGCTAAGCCACTTGGCGGGAATAAATGGGGATTGGGTAGGTATTTGAGCCCCAAACCTTAGGCGCTAAACTCTGAACCGCTTGGCTAAGTAAGTATGTCAGCCGCCCTATAAGCCAAGTTTTGACCTGAGTTATCCTCATTCTCAACATACTTATCAAGTCCCCAACCCCGGCCTTCATCCTAGTTCCCTGAACCCGAAACCCTCAAGCTCATAAAATCCACAGTTTAGAGTTCAGCATTCAGGGTTCGGGGTTGAGGGTTCAGGGTTTAGGGCCGAACCCTAAACCCTAAACCCTAAATCCTCAACCCTCAACCCTAAACCCCTCCAAGCAGGACCATCCGAATCCTGGGTTCTGCTGCTATCAACTTTGCCTGGCTGGCCTGTGGCCGGCTGGATGCTTGGTTCGAGGCCCTGGGAATGACTGGTTGGTTTAAGAAGGCCCTTAACCTAGGGTTTAGGTTTAGGGGTTTAGGGTTTAGCTCATATAGGGACATGCAGGGGTCATGTGTGTGTATATATATACATATTCACAGATGTGGAGAGTTCAGGGTTCAGGGTAGTTATTCTGAGTGGGTTTTCAACCGCCCAAAACCAGGCTAGACTTAGCTATAAAAAATGCAGTTGCCTTACTCAGAACCTCATGATCCTACGAGAAGTGATCTAAATAGCACAGAGTAGGTAACATTTATAGAGTTTAGCGCCCAAAGTTGGTGTCACCATAGGCTTGGGGACCTACAGCCATTAGCCTTCAGGTAGTAAATATACACCACAAAACTTTAGGTAATTGAGGTTACAGGTCAACCCAAACTAAACCCCAAAGCCCAAACCCCAAACCCTAAACCTTAAACTCTAAACCCTAAACTCTGAAATCCTTAAGCCCTAAACCCCTAAACCCCAAACCTTAAACCCTAAAAAACCTAAAGCCTAAACTCCTTAAACCCAAAAACCCAAAACCCTAAACCAAACCTTTTGGTGTCTGAAGGCGGATCTGAACTGCTGGGACTCTGCGGCTGGAGTGCTTCTGGTGGAGGAGGCGGTCTGTAACCAAGAAATTTAGGGCTTGGGGTTTAGGGATTAGGATTTAGGGTTTAGGGTTTAGGGGTCAGGATTTAGGGTTAAGGAATTAGGATTTAGGGTTAAGGAATTAGGGTTTAGGATTTAGGGGAACCCAAAGGATCCCATGTACTTCCGCTTTGGGTTTGGACTGATTTTCTTGTGAGTGGGGGAGTGGGGGAGCGGTGGAAAATCCCAATGTGGAGAATCAAATGAGTAGTATTTTATTTGGGGACACTATGATACCCAATATGGAGTAAGATTCTTTCCTCCTTTTGGGGTATAGTATTTTATACAAGGAATATAATCTTACTAGGTTCAACCACCAAAAAACATTACTCAAATGGCGAAGACATGGAAGATACACTGGAACCTGGGTTCTTTCTGGGGTGTGTAGGGTTATGGGTTGGGTACTGCCCCCACCCAGTAACTTGCAGTCTATATTAGGGGTTATATTGGGATAATGGAAAATAAAATGGAAACTATAGGATATTAAGGTTATATTGTAACAGTCTATATTAGGGGTCCTATTAAGGGCTACATATAACCATATTATATTCATTATCCAACTGTTACTGAGGGGGGCAGCACCCAAGTTATGGGGCTTTCGCCCAACAGCATTCAGAGTACGGCATGTGGCACCCGGAATCTCATTCGTTGGGAAATCGATGCCTGACTGCATCACTCCAAGCCAACAGAAGATGCATCTCGAACTGTGACTGCTGAAGCCTGGCCCGCATATAGTCAAAGGGTCTGCATGCATGTTCTCATACCGCTATATGTGTACAACCATTCATATGCCAATGTGTAGACAAACATACATAGGTCATTACGTGCCGAATCTTTCTCAGTTGGTACTCCTGGGTTCCTGCATAGTGAGCTTGTTGGCTGGCAGGGGCTACTTCTATCATGGTGATATGCCGTGAGCTTGTGGGTAACCAGCTCTTATCCCTCGACGCTGAGCCCTCATCCCCGTTCGGAGGGTGACGGTAATCATAACCCTAACGTCATTGCAGGTATAAGCCAAGTTTGGCCATGTTTGGTGGTCTCATTGGATTAAAGGTACATGTAGGCTAGAACTACTCGGAACCTCCATGGCAACCCTAAACCTTAAAACCTAAACCTTAAGCCCGAAATCCTAAACTTTAAACCCTTAATTTAAACCCTATACCCTAAACCTTAAAACCTAAACCTTAAAACCCGAAATCCTGAACCTTAAGCCCTAGTCCTTAAACCCTAAAGTAAACCCATTTGGAGGCTGGCGGGATGGTAACTGACTGCCGCGGGTCACCGTTTTCCCTTACCACGCGACCTATTTGCGCGACGATCCCTTGCTGCGCTTTGTCAAGGGGTCCATGGTTTTGGGCTTAGGTTTTAGGGTTTCATGGGGTTTAATAGAGCTTAGGGTTTTAGGGTTTGGGGTGGGTATGTAGTATACACTTAGGCCCCAAAGGGATTCTGATAGAATTACTTCAGGGCCCAAATCTATGCTAGGTAGCTACCTGGACCTTTGGGTTTGCTGGGTTCTGTGCAGTAGACCCTTCTCCCACCCTCTATCAGGGCCTAAGCACCCACTATTAGGGGCCATATCCCCAAGTATGGGTACTAGGAAGGTCCCGGTAGAGCCTTGGGGGCCTAAACCTTCAACCCGAGACCTGAAACCCAAAACCCTAAACACCTAAACCCTAAACTCCTAAACCCTGAACAGTAGTTCCCATGTTCTTTTCCATCATCCCTATATCAAGCCTCAGCTGCTTGGTACCCTAGCAGAGGCTCATAGAGTTTGGGTTGGCTGGTTGGGGGGCTCCACGCCGCCGGTTCTGCTGCAACGCATATGGGGGTTTCCCAAGAGTAGGGAAGACCTTTGAGGGGCATGATGCGAGGAAACTGGCGTCTGCAGGCACAAGTACATCCGCAGAACAAGGATGAGAGTGCGCAGGGGCGAGTTATAACCATGTGAAGGTTTCCCAACATTAGGGGTCCCTTTTTGGGGCAATGAGGACTACAGTATTTTGGGGTCTCTATTGGGGTCCCCTATTTAGGGAAACTAGCATGTGATGTCTTCAAATGAATCCTTTACTGCTACTACAGCCAGCAAGAGTGTTTCGTAATGCCTCCCTGAGCACAGCATAGTGCCCATTCTTATGGTCGGAGCTACCCTGGAGCCTTTTTCTAGTCGCGTAGGGTCATGTGCTATAGCAAGCTATAGCAAGCCGTAGAACGACCTTGAGCCCCAAGCTGAAACCTTCAAAACCCAGGCCCTGAGCCCAAAGAGCTAAGAACCTTAAACCCTCAACTTTTAGTCCTAAACTCCTCCACCCCTAAACCCTAAATAGTAGCTTCCATTTCATTTTCCATTATCCCAACATAAACCCGATATAACCCTAATATTACCCAAATAGGTACCCTACAACCCTTAAGCTCTGAAACCTGTAAACCCTGAGCTGCAAGCATTTTGCTCCATTTGACTTTCAGAGGAATGGTCGCATCCATGAAGAGTTGCTGGAGGTTTGGTTTCATACTTGGAAGGTCAGGGGAACTTTGGTAGTTTCCCAAAATTAGGGGTACCTTGTTGGGGGTCCCAACAATAAGGACTATAAAATGTGTTGGGGTCTATATTGGGGTCCCCTTGTTTTGGGAAACTACCCTTTGCAGGTAGGTTAGACACCGGGACAACTGCATCTGCTCACTAAGTCTCCCCGACCTTGCAACTGTGAGGCGTAGTCTAGACCCATGATTCATAAACCCCCTTCCTTTTGAGGGCCTAAATACTAGGATCCCTATTATGATGCCTATTAAGGGTAAAGGGTCTATTAATCAGAGGTTTGCGTTGTGTTAAGGGGTTCGGGCTTTAGGGCTTAGGCTTCAGGCTAAGCGGCTTGGGCTTTTGAATCGGGAGCGCAGCGGTTGGGCTTTTCTTTTCTGCCTTCCAGGACCTACAGTACAGCCTGGGTAAAGTCAGAACATGTCATGTCAACCTTGTGGTCGTGATATCTTTGTAGAAATCATTGCGTAAAGTTTCCACCAGCACTCACCATTGCACAAACGATTTTAGCGACTAGCAGTCGCAAGCTTTATGATGATAAAGGCTCCTCATCCCTACCCCAAACTCCTAAACCCTAAGCCTTCACTTACCATTAATGTTAGACTCCCAATATACACCTAAAAAAACCCGAATTTTCCATTAATGTTAGACTCCAAATGAGCTATAGTCTAAACTCCCAGTATCCCCTCAATAAGCCCCATAGTAGTCCCTGTATAACCCACTGAAGGAGTTTAGACTATAGCGCAAATATTGCACCCCCCTCCAAACTAACATGGCACCCAGCTGCAGAGAGCCCAACATGATGCGGTTCAGGGCTTAGGGTTGTTAGACGGTTGCCAGTATTCTAGCCTGGGGGGCAGGGTTCAGGGTTTAGGGTTTACGGTCAGGGGGACTTGGTAAGTAGGTTATATTTAACAATAGGGAACAGTGGGGCTACTATATGGGTTACACGAGGGCTATTAACCTACTTGGTAAGTCCTCCCGACCCTCCAAGTATTCTAGTAATGACGGAGAATCACATAGACAGGCTTATGGAAATCACATCGAAACTGGACTTGTAAAGGGGCTGTCTAGACAGCTACCACGACTATGGTCCTAGATTCCTTGTAAAACTATGGTATACCGATGTATTCCAAGATAGACCTCAACATGATATTGGAAACTGCTTAGACTCGTGCATTACCTTGGATCGAGGGTTTCTATATTTGAAAATATTCCGAATATGAGTACCCTAAACCCTAAACCCTAAACCCTAAACATGAATATCCTTGAGTCAAAGGGTACTTGGCCCCTAGGTGATCCTTATACTCAGGTGAGCAGCGCTCACGATCTAAGTCGACATAGAGTACCTACTTTGGGCCCGAAAGTCTCTAGATATTGTTGGTAAAAACTTCTGCATGACCATATTCTATTTATACTACATCTACTATATTAGCAATTTTGTCCAAGGTGTAGCAGGATTTGGTACCAACCGACGGACTATTGAGACCCCCTGGGAAGTACAACTCTAACCCCAAAACCCTTAAACCCCAAACCCGCAAAAACCTAAACCGTCAAGGGCATGAAAGGCAAAGACTTCGGCTGCCCTTACTATTGGGGTTTATTAGGCATAGGGTCGGGCTACGCATTCCTGGACCTACCAAATACCAACAGCAATGGCCCCTTCCCAAAATGATGCGTGTGTAAGCTATTATTGTCCGTATTTATGAGGTCATCTATATATATATATATGTATATACTTTGACATCTGTGTTTTAAGGCCTGGCGGGAGATAAGACGATGTTGGTTTGCCCACTTCCCACATGGAGAACCAAAAGGAGAAAGAACGTGGAACATCAAATGAGATCGGGTTCGTTTAGCGTCTAGAGGAAGACAGGCCCTAAACCCTAAACTCTAAACCCTAAACCTCTTGGTGGTTATCCCCAGCCCTCAACATGAGGACCCTTTGGCTATCACATGAGCTATAGTCTAAACTTTTAAAAGGGGGTTTATATAGGGGAGTATTATACGGGTTAGTAAGCTGAAGGGGGGTTATATAGGGGATAATATGGGGTAGTATTATAGGGTTTAGTAAGGGGGATGCTAGGAGTTCAGACTATGGCTCATATGACTCTTCTTGGATCTCAGCTTTTGGTGATGGTGATGCAAAGCTCCTCTTGTGACGTAGCAGGGCTTAGTGCTTCTAACGTAGGACAATGCAGATATACAACCTATATAACCCTGTAAAACCCTATACAACCCTGTATATAGTCCCTATAAAACCCTACATATAACATCCTCAAAGGTGCTTTCCCAGAGCATCCAGAATCCGTGAATCAAGTTAATATTCCATGAACTTCAACGGCAGGTTTGTGGTTGTTTCTCTTTTTTCGCGCAGCGAGCTCCGCATAGTTCCTCTCGAATCTGCGCATATCTCTGACGTATGTAAAGTACCCTTGTTTCGAGAATCCCCATGCCAGGTGCTCGCAGAAGCAAACTGCACTGGCCTTGACGATGACTAACCTGAGCCCCGACTGCAAATTGAGCGCTGGCACATTGAAATTCTGAAAGGTAACCCTAGTCCGTATAACTGAGTTGCTGTGAGGGAACTCATTTTAAGTTACTATATGGGGGGACACCATTTTGATTACTATATATACCCATTATGGTAACTTGACTTAAGTTCCTGCACAGCAACCCAGATAGGTGGGATAGGTTTCACAACTCTGGAACCTCAGCCCCGATGCTGTTTTTTTTACCCCTTGCCCTTAATAAGGATGATGAATAAGGATCTTAATATTAACGCCCTTAAAATGAGGGGTCTACATCATCCCGAAAGCATGAGCTCTACATCAACAAGACATGCCATCTGCATCTCTTTCAAGACACTGTCGTGTAATCAGATAGTGGGCCTTGGGCTCCAAAAATGTGGTTTACCAAACTTAGGGGTACCCTTTTGGGGGTCCCCATAATAAGGACTATAGTATTTTGGTGTCTATATTAGGGTTCCCTTATTTTGGGAAAGTACCAAACAGGGTTTCCGAAAACTAGGGACCCCTCTGTGGGAGTCCCTATCATAAGGTCAGAGTATGTTGCGTCGACATTCTGGGCCCATTGTTGGTGGAAGCCCCCAACTTGTAAAACAGCGTGCAACTAGGCTTGAGGACCTAAAGTCAGTATTTCAGTTGGCTCGGATGCCTTTCAGACCTTGCGGACGGAAGAGGCCTTGTAGGCAAGTCCTCCAACAGAAGCCGATCTGCGGCCTATGTACCGGGAGCCGTCCTCTACGACTTTGCATATGAACCCTAAACCCCAAACCCTAATCCCTCGACCCAAAACCTTAAAATCCAAACCCTAATCCTTAGAACCTTAACCCTAAACCAAAGACCCTTGACCTTAAACCCAGTTTTGATTCCAGTCTTTTGGGCCTTGAAGGTCTCCTTGCGTTACGCCTATCTAAACAGTCGAGGGCTCATTTTCTGTGTGTATGTAGGGTTTAGGATGTACAAGGCTGAGGGTTTAGGGTGTGGAAGGTTTAGAGTTTAGGATGTGCGCGGTTTAGGGTTTAGCGTGTGAAAGGTTTGGGGTTTAGGATGGGCGAGGCTTAGGGTCTAGGGTGTGAAAGGTTAGTCCTAAACCCTAAACCCTAAACCCTAGGGTTTTGGGGCATGGTAAATGTGTCGCCTACCATGGACAGGTGAGCTTGCATAGGCGGCTGTCCAAAAGGGTCCAGGTAGTTAAATTACCAGGAACCTCCTTGTACCCTTTATTGGGGATATATGGTCCCTAATAGTGGGTACTTAGGCCCTAATAGAGGGTAGGAGGAGGGTCTAGATAGTCTATGCTGAGAACAACAAGGGGCTCCTAACTTTTGGCCCATGTAGCTGCATCGTATATACTTGGGCCCCAAATATCTACTTTGGGACCCCTTTTAAATTGGGCCCAAGGTATATGCTATGTAACTACATGGAATCTTTGGGATTGCTACAAGCTGTGAGAGACGTGGCATTCATCCAAAAACATTATTACGGATTTTGGGCAAGCATATGACCCTAAATCCCTAAACCCCATAGATTTCTATGGTCATCACGTACATGGACCGCTGTCCGGTGGTTGCTGGTTTCTTGTGGGCGAGAGGCAGTACTACATACGTGACAGACGGCCCCTGGCAACATGACAGAAGCCCGGTTGGTGAAGCAGCTTGGTTCTCAAAATCCGTGTGCTCTAATACATCCCTGAATTGTCGTGAAAACATTTAACAGAGGAACAAGAGTTCTGAGCGGATGTCTTTCACGCAGGCGCACCGGCACAACCTGCATGAGCACGCTGCACTGAAGACGAGCATCAAGTCTGGTCAGGGAACATCGACTGGCCGCCTTTCTTTCCTTGGCAAGATGTTCGTTGCAGGGTCCGGGTAGCCAGACAGTTTTGGGTCTAACCCAGACCCCTGATGAATAAAAACCTGCCCCCTTAGTAGGGATTGTAATAGGGATCCTAGTAGTAAGGGCCTTAAAAGGAGAGGTTTATTAATCACGGGTCTACATTTGGGGTTCAGAATTCCAGGGCACCCCAGAGCAAGTTTAAAGTCATGCTTCAACTGCTGTGAGGAGTTGTTCGTACCCCCGAAACCCTCCCATGCATGCCCCTCCCCCCAACCTAACTATACAGTCCGTAGCTCATATAGCGGCAGTCATCCATTCGAGGACATGTTTTGTCCTTTTGCCTCTGACGAAAGCGAGATGGCGCGCGACCCGGATTCGCAGCAGCCGCTCCAAAGCTTCTTGCTCGCAGCTACTGGTCGTTTTCAAGAGAGGTTGTAGTGTAGGGGTGTTGGTTTGGAGTTTCAAAAGAGATTGTATGGGAGTCTGTGGGGGTGTAGGATAAGAGCTTCGAAAGAGGTTATAGAGGGTCTGTAGGGTTGTAGGTTCAGAGTTTCAAAAGAGTACTGGAGGGGTGTACGTTTAGAGTTCCGGCTTCAGGGTTGAGGGTTTTACCCTAAACCCTAAAACCGGAAGAAAGGTTCATCTAAGGTCAGTTGCAGCTCCTATGGCGCCACTTGCCACTGCAAATTCTATGCAGCTTGCTCTTGGCATGCAGGAAAAGACGCCTTCCCTGGGTTCCCCTTATACAATCCCAATATATACCTGCCGAAGGGTCCATGTACCCAATAACTAGGTACTTGGGATTTGGGTGATAGTAATTATAGTACAGGTTTTCGGTAAGTATATGATTCTTGGGTACATGGACCCTTAGGGCCTTATAACAATGTAGTAATATAGTAGTTTCTTGGGTTCTCCTGTGTAATCCCAAGATGTACCTACTTCCTTACAATGATGTAGTAGTTTCCATTTACTTTGCAGCGTAAAGGGGGGGATTTAGGGTTCAGGGTTGCATGGGCTCTAGAGTTTAGGGTTGAGGGTGGTTTAGGATTCAGGGTTAAGGGTTACAGGGCGTTAGGGTTTAGGGTTGAGGGGGGTTTAGGGTTTAGGGTTACATGGGCTTTAGGGTTTCGGTTTTATGGTTAAGGGGGGGGTTTAGGGTTTAGGGTCAAGGGGGGTCTGGGGTTTAGGGTTTAGGCGGTTCTGAAGTAATTGCAGAAGTTTATCCATGCAGAGTAGGTCTATCCAGTGGATCTGTAATAGTAGGTTTAGGGTTTAGGGTTTAGGGTTCTTAGTAGGGTTTTAGGGTTTTAGGGTTTCCCTAAACCC
>CAJNIZ010019558.1:72687-87814 GCA_905231905.1 Symbiodinium pilosum | reverse complement strand
TTCCTGAGCAAGTGAGTGAAGTGAGTGAGGCAAGGGTGATTTTCTGTGAGTGTGGGAGTTTACGGCGATTTTTTCCTGATGACTCTGCATTTGCGTGTATGTATACGCTGTCACTGCATGCTCGCGTTGTTTGAGTGGGCACAGATATTTTGAAGTGTGGGGCTTGTTAGCTCTGTTCTTGCCTCTCCCAGCCCCTGGAGGAATGCTCAGGGCTAGACCAGTGAAGCTGATGATCTGCCTCTCTGGTGTTGTTGTGTAAACTTTCGCCCGCGTAGTCACTGTGCTGGCTTCTTTACTGCTCGACTTGCATACACGCAGTCACTGTGCAGAATTTGACAAACATGCTGTTAGTGAAGTTTGCTTGATGCTTTGATCGCCGATTTCGGAATACAAGGCATCTGGTGTTGTTGTATGGTAGGGCCTTGGTCCGATGCTCTAAGGGCATTGATGGTTCTGTTTTGATTTTGTTGTGTAGAGCCTGGGACAGCTTTTCCTCCTGCTGGTTACATCCCAGTCTCGGGTGAGTGCATACTATGGCCATGTAGACTTTCATAGATTTCTGCGCCACCCTCCGTAAAGCCTTCCGAACAGAATTCGTAGCATGCGCTTTTTGCAGGCGCCTCAGTTGTGAGGCTCGACGGACTGCCAACAAATGGACAAATAGGAGGGTAGACGTGCTTGTCTTGGGGAGGAGGGTCTCTTCAAGGATGGCCGAGCTTGGAGCCTAGAATTTGGGAGTGGAATGTTTGGATGCTGCAAGCGTACAGGGGTTTAGGGCGTAGGGTTGGATGTTAGGGTCTAGGTTTGGATGTTCCGGATGTATGAGGACCTGGAGAATTAGACTAGGAAGACCTCTTCTTATTCACCAGGCCGGCCGTTCTGAACGCATGCCCAATATTCCATCGCACGTGCATGCCCCTGGCTCCTGTGCAAATACTGTAGGGCCGACAGACTGACCAGTATCCTTTTGAAGTCTGAGGCAATTATGCCATATGAGCTATAGTCTAAACTCCTAGTATCCCCCTTAATGACCCCTATAGTAGTCCCCTATATAATCCCCTATATAGCCCCCTTTAAGGAGTTTAGATTATAGCTCATATGTCTAGCATGAAGCTCGGCCATGATGTTGGCATTATTTGGGCTACTACTCCTAAAAAGCACTACGCAACCCAGATTTCCATTTTGTTGTCCGTTCTATGCGCCATGTCATTCACCATTATGGGAGTAAGGCCTCTAAAGACTGAGCCCTAAAACCTCAATAGGATTTTCCATATTCTTCTTCCATTCTCCGTATAAAAACCCTATGTGACCCTCATATCCTCCCTATATAGCCCTAAACCCTAAACCTAGTTTGGGCTTTCAGCTTGCTTGCTTCCTACTGTTTTGTCTCCCATTCCCCTTTCTGATGGGTCCTCTTTGTTTCTGCTATCATCATTCTAGGGTTTAGGGTTCGGGGTAGGTATAAACAACATGTGTTTGGCCCAAAGTGGTTCCCATTTGACTACCCTACGGCTCAAGTATATACTATATAGCTATGGATTGGCTTGGCTACGAACTGCAAGAAGCAGCACAAGAACAACTACACATAGTACAGCATGATCGTAGATTTCTGGAAGGTTACTTCCAGGTCACAAACAAACCCTCACAAGTGTCCAAGCGTCGTTGTTGATCTTTCCAATTTCTCATCGATCTCTACGGGGCATTACAACTTTAGAAAATGCAACAATAGATTTGCAATCCATTCGTACCGCTTATTGGAAACGCGCGTCTGTTTGGGGAGAATTCCCGGAACAACTACCCACATGAACTGCCAAATGCTGTTCTTAGCTTGGGCCCGGTGAGATGCGCTTTCGCCCCCCCCTCCCCCCCAACACACGCACAAAAACACACACACACACACAAAACAAAAAAAAAAATACACACACACATATCTTTCCACCATGGCTTGGGCCGCTTGGGGCGGAGTGTGCGTGCCAAGTGCGAGGATGGATCACTGTTCTAATTTCTTGGGAATGGGCTCAGCTTCTGAATGCCCACTGTAAGGAGGGATCAGGAGATAGATGCAGAAGCTATGTGGCTTCGCGCCAATCACAAGAGCAACAAGAGGTTTCTGCACATTCGCACGCCCTTTCTCCGCGTGAAAGGCTCGCCTCCATGAGTTCGTTTTCTGCAGAAGACTGCCTTGTCCCCAGCTTCACTGCAACCTCAAAGAGTGCTTCAGCAGAATCATATAGAAATTGGGTAGCAGGATTATATCGGGAGTATATTTTAACTACACTATAGCCTTTAATTTTTGTATAGCCAGGACAGCACTAAGGTTACTCGCAGAGCTCCTGCAAAGTCTTGGCCAATCTTGCTCAAACCCACATGGCGTAAGCAGTCTTCCGGACTTCTTGCTAACAAGCTGCCCTACAGTCTCTTACTGTAACTCTTAGCCCAGAGCCTTCCATTCTCTCCAACCTAAAGCCCTAACCCCCAAGCCAGAAACTCTATGCTGGCTCACTTTGCAGGGTGATTCCACCGGCAGCTTGATCCCCGAGGGCAGTTCCTGGGCAGCAATTTGCGGAATCGCATAACCCCGAAGCCCCGAAAATCTAGGTTCCATGCGGCAAAAGGACCCATATGGAATACGAGGCGCCAAGGTCTTGATTAGGTACTTGGATGTCCAGGATGAACTAACAGATATGGAAGCCTCACCGCTGAAGATTTCAGGTTTGACGCTTAGGCTTCAGGGTCCAGTGCCAGGACTAGACGCTCTTGACCTTGTGCCTATGAGCTTTTGCCAGTTTGGACTAGGGGAATGGCCTTTCCTTCAGGGTATACATGAAACTATAAACACCTTAGGACTCTCGAGCGTTGAAGGGTTGTCCTGAGTCATATTCTATATCGTGTTGGATGCAGAGACTGCTGTTCTGATTTCGCGGTTGGGCTCAGCCTCTACTTGAAGGTTTATCGGAGCTTTACCCATGAATCTGAAGATGAGGGCCTTTAGTTCCCCAGGGAGCGTTCTGGACTTTCTTTGGTTTCACAAAAAGACACTCAGGGCATCGAATCCAAAGAACCTGACGCAGCACGGCGCAGATTTAGGACCAGGAAATTGTCGGAAACTCCCACCTGCCCAATATCACCCAATTGACGTCCAAAGCTCCCGGTGCGGACAAAGTCCCAGCACACCATGAAGTCGTCCTGGTAAATGAAGGCTTGCATGTAATTACAGATGAGCTCATGACTATACGAACTATGCTTGCGCACCCCAAGCCCTCAATCCCAAAATTCCGAAGCCATGTCCGAAAATCACTTTTTACCTGGCTTCACGGGGGGGGGTTCAAGGCTCCCAGTGTTAGATGGTATGCTTGCAAGGATATTCTGTTTTCGATTTGTATGATGACTTTTTACTCTGAACCCGTAGGGTTATGCCCAACATTCCGACAGTCATTTCTGCTTGGGATAGGGGATTAGGGTTTGGGGTCTATAGGGTTTAGGGAAATGAGGAGTCCCTTCTTGGGCTTTAGTAATACCAATCAATAAGCTCTAATAATTGTATCCAACCCTAAACCCACAAAGACCCTGGTTCCTTTACATCTTCTTCTTGTGGCAGGAAGGCATCTACAACAACTGCCGCAAGGAATGCTTCCCTAAGGGTCCGTGTACTCAATAGTTAGGTATGTGGGGCTTTAGTAATAGTAATTCTGGTGCAGGTTTTGGGTATGTATACGATTATTTGGTACTTGGACCCTTAGGGGTTCAGGACACGGTAAATGAATCACCTACCGTTTCCTGAACCCCTAAGGGTCCAAGTACCCAAAGGCACCGGAAAACAGCTAGTGTGCTATGCCACTTTGCCTATCAAGGCGGTCAATGCATGCACACCCAAAACTCAGAACCCTAAACCCTAAACCCTTCAACCCTAAACATCTAAAACAACATTTCATACACACCAGAAAAGGACCCTTTCCTTTGAAGATGTGCCGAAGGCGAGAAAGGCCCCCATCTATTAATTCGGTATACTCAAGCCACATATGCTGTCAAGCGTTCAGACTCCAGGGCCTAGAGGGGTTCAACGGTTGGGTTTAGAAGTTAGGGGTTGATACTGCCCAAAATGGAAGGAATCGGAAGAAAAGAGGACATTTTTCTGGTCATGTGCGTGTATGGAGCCTGAAAGCCATGGGGACTCTCACGGCGCTGAGCTGGTAGAAACCTATGTGCAATGTACAAACCTCCCACAACTGGTCGTAAGCTCTTATTACTATAAACCCTACACCGCCTACACCATAAACCGCACGACAAGGTGCTCTGGCAATGCTCATGTAGCATCGTCAAAATTTGCCTCAAGTATCTCATGCAGACTACATCTTTCTACCTGCCGTGGAAAACGTGCAACCCTGGTAAGCACTGCCGTTGAAAATTACTTGATGAGGTTGCGGCAAACAAAGGTCACCAACAAATCTTTGCAGGCCCCACCCCTCTCCGGGCATGTCGAAATGCAATTTGTGTGCCGTGGCGATGTGGAAAGTGAAGCTGTCAACAGCCAAACGGGTGCCAAAGATAAACATCCCGCAAGTTTCTCGTACCCCTTTTGAAGTGCACTGTGTATGCCAACTGTCTGGAACTCCCCCATTTTTCTGCAAAGAGCCTAGGGCCTAGGGAGACAAATAGCTTGAAAAAGTTCTGAGTTTGCAACGTCTCGAACTTGAGCCAGTGCACCATGGTAAAAGGATGTCTTTTGAGGAAAGTGCTCTACCCAAACAGCGGGAGCGTCGCCAGAATGAAGCGTTGCAAGCATCATCAGTCAGCACCAACTGGAACTCCCATCTTTCTTCTTGTGAAAAAATCTTAAACTCAAACCTTTCCAGCCTCCCAAGCATTACCATCTACTCCGACAGCGTTTGGCTTGTCATCTGTCAAACGAATATATTACCCGGCGCAATGATCCGGTGAAGACGTACGGGGGTGTCTCGAAACAGGGTCCCCCGAGTATGCGGATGTGTATAACCTTGAACCCTCAAATGTTGAGTATTGCTCCGTTCCCGTATAGTCCCTGGTTCCCAAGTAGCCCCATAATATAAGAGTACCCTTTTTCCTCATGTTCAGCTTTAATAAGGACCCCAGAAATAGAAAGGAAACAGGGTTCTACTAGGGTACCTGGTTCCTGCTATTCCTCAAACTTTCAATCTGTCAAGATGATGAATACACGCTGTACACCTAAACCTACAGCTATACTCCAGATCCCTAAGCCCCCAAAACTTGCCAATCCCCTCCTTAAAATTCCAGATCTCTTCCCCTTGCCAAACCCGAAGATTGAAATCAGAAACCCCCCACTCCTAAACCCCCAGCAAAGCGCTGTGACCCAAACCAGAATCAGTAACCAAGAGCTGCCCGAAACTCCTAAATCTCCAACCTAGAGGCTCCAAGTACCCAATAATGGGGCGTTCGGCCCTAATCTCAAATACCATAAGTAATCAGAATAGCTTTTGGTACCGCTACTTTCGTACTGGGACCCCGAAACTGCATAACCTATCTACCCCTTAACCCTAGAAGCCCCACTAGTTGAGTACTTGGACCTTTAGGGAAACCCGCCAACCATTAGCCGCTCCGAGCTGGCCACGTCGATACCCCCAGGCAAGGGATGCGTTCCTTAATGCAGCTAAGGGTCCGGGTTAAGGTGTCTGGTGGGACAGCTCAAAAAGTGCCCCTTTGCGTACCCTGAATAAAAAGGAGCTTTACAGTCCCCATCAAGAATCATGCAAAGGCAGCGCAAGACGTTGAGAAGTGCTCGAGTAAGTTCCACGTGTGGGGCTTTGGGTGATAATGGCTATCATACCGCACAGTGCGGGCCTCGCGCCCTCATAATAGAACCCCTACCCCCGACCGTAAACAAAGTTTCTCAGTGCAATACCAGTGTTTAGGCTGAACAGGGCTTACAAAAGGATGCAATGGGGTCCCTATTAGGGATCGTATAGGGATTATATCTGAGAAGCTCTAATGCAGGTCCAGCTGCTGATCGCAGCGGTGACGCGTTAGATCGCATGCAGGAGGGGGTCTAAGCGAACACAGGGCTCACATGGAACTCAAAACGATGGCCAAGCGGTGAAGCCTAGCAAGCTCCAGATGCATTTATTCTCCGGGATGTGAAAGCGTGCCCCATGTCAAGAGGGGCCCTTTTTTGACAAATACCCATGACGTACCCTACGCTCTACCCTTGACCATCCCCGTAGAAGCCTTTGTAGGCTCTTCACCCCACCTTCTCCAATGACTAACCTGTAGCCTTAGAACCAGCGTCGTAACTTGTCCTCGAAGTCTTCATCCTTCAGGGAGGCTATCAACAGGGTGCGAGAAAAAAAAAGAAGCTCAAACACGTTCGCTGTCCCAAGCCCTACCTACACCCTAAACCTTCAACCCTACTACTGACACCTCGAATGCCAAGCTTTGCTCTTCCCTAATGCCGAAACCTTGTCAGCCCCAAACGCGCTTATGCTGTAGCTTGCCCCTACATAATAAGGTAGTCCACTATATAATGCCCTTAAAAGGCTGATATTATAGCTCAAATAAGTATCCCTATACCCTGGAGGATCTTCGAGAAGCACGAGCATGGAGTCTCGCTAAAAGGGCCGCATAAGGGCCATAAGGAGATAACGGGATTTCTGGGAGATTCTAGGGGGTCCCAAATGATTCACAAACAGTACATTGAAATTGTTGTTTATTTTGTCGGGTAGTATTTGCTGTTAAGATCCGTGGGCGGGTGATTCTTAGGAGGAGTAATTGTAGGGAAGTTTGTGAGATGCTCCCACATCTTATTGTTTTGGGTTTTCGAAGAAACAAGATTCTGCTCTTTTAAAAACTAGAAACGACAACAAGGGAAAGGAGGGTGTGGTCTCACTTTCTTTTTGCGGACTATAATCTAAGGTTGCCACCATGGGCCCACACTATGGGCCCTTAACCCTGGGATCCTTATATGGCTACTATATACCCTATATGTGCCCTTAAAGGTCCGCTAGAATCCTCCTAAACGGCCTAAGGGCCCACATTAGGGGCCCATACCGGCAAGCTTAGATATCGCATCCGTGCTAACAATCTGATACTCAACGCCTCCTCGCTCCGATCAGTCTTTTGGCCGATAGCGGCCATGAGCTTCAGCCACTGTAGGCGCATTGCCTTTCAAGTGGGTGGTTGTTTGAGTACCCTGAATATTAGGTGCCGTATTAAAATTGGGATCCAAAAAGGGACCATCATGTTGACAACCACCCAAGTGGGCTTGGTGAGGGCTTCGGTTCGTCTAGGTAGCTTTAGCGGCTTCAACGAGAGGGCTGGGGATTAGGGTGAAGGTTTAAGAGTTTGGGGATCTAGGGGCTTTGGGTTAAGGGTTGCTTTATGCATTGGAAGGTCCGGTAGCTCTGCACCTTTAGTTGAGAAACTTGTCAACAAGCATCTTGTTTCTTGAAGGCTCTCAGGGCCACCGGGCGCAAAGATTAAACAACATGCCTCTCTAGGCCGAGGGGTACTCGATGGATTGGGGGCCATACTTCAAGGACGAAGGCTGATGGGATTTGGCGGCCTTGAGTTAGGGGAGTAGACGGCTTTTGGGGTATGGGGCAAGGTTAAGCTGCAGGGCGCATTGGGGATGAGCCTGAGTCCTGAATTTGGCGGGTTTGGTCGCGGAATCAGCTTCAACTTTGATGGTGGCTTCGCAGAAGCGGACTCGGTTTCAGGGCTCTAGAAAACTCTTCTTCATCAGGGATCCCCTGTTGTGTACTGGAGTCTGCTCCGATACTTAACCCGAAAGGAGACTCGCTACATCTATCCTTAGGGTCCAAGGACCCAAATAGTAGGGCTTTATGGCCCAAATACCATTAATGCTATGGTTGGGTCCTTGGAATTATCAAGCCAGAGGTTGTGTACAAGAGGGGAACCAAACACTCACACACACCGGAAGCGGCTGGGAAAGCCTGTGCCAGGGCCCCCATAAAGCAAGCCAGGCCCCCTGACCCAAGCAACCACTATCCAAACTCTAGGAACGCTGGCAACCTAGCGGTTATGCATATATGCGTAGGGTTGTCCAGGAATCAAGTATAGCTTGCCTTGGACATGCTGCCAACCCTTGGCAGAAGCCACTGCGTCACCTGAGACTGCAGGCAACGCACAGGGCCTTCATAGGTCATGCATGCTATTTTGGACAGTGGAGGCGAGGGATCCGGGGTGAGAAAGTTGAAGGCCTTCCTAGACCTCCAACATGATAGCACTAGTAGTAGTAGTAGTAGTAGTAGTAGTAATAGTAGTAGCAGCAGTAGCAGCAGCAGCAGCAGCACTAGCAGTAGTAACAATAATAGTAATATTAGCAGTATTCGAAAGTACTAGCAAGTAAATCATATCACAACAGCAGTTTGCCTCGAAGGGATGGGTTTCTTCCTGGGAGGTCTAGGTATGATTCCCTGGGTCCAAGCTCATCTTGTCCTGGGGACATTGGCAGGCTATGAGGCAATTGCAAGTTAGAAGGCAAATGTGCGAGTGTTGTATGAACCCTGAGGCCATGTCAAGCACTCCAGAAACAAGAGTGGGGGAGTGAATCTGCACAATGACCCCTATGCCCTATGTAATCTACTAGAAGAATCCCTTTGTTCACCCTCCCTTCACCTTTAAGCGCCTGTGAGCTTAGGGTCCACCTAGCCTGAGAGGACCCGCAGAATCAAGACACTTTGCAACTCGCAAGGACAAGCTAGAGCCTCTGAATCTTCTTCAGTATCCATAAGTTACCCAAAGTCTCTAAAGCCGATGCCCCAAAACCCCTGGACCCTAAGCCCTGAACCCTAGGCCGAAACCATGCATCGCCAAACCACCTGCCCTACCCAAAGCCCTCAGCACCAGGGCACATCTCGGAAAACATCTTGGTCGATGGCATTCAGATCCTGAGTTGGCCATGCGCGCGTACTGTTCTGGGTTGCTGCCTAAGGATTTAAAGGTAAGTTACCCTCATGGGTATATCTAGTAATTGATATGGTTTTCCCAGTATATTAACTTAAATTAAGGTCCTTAACAGCAACCCAGTGTTTGCAGCCTAAGCCAAAGACAAGAGCTGAGAGATTCCAGCTGCCCCAGCATTTGGTAATTACTCAGGACTTTGGCAATGTTACGCGCAACCCCCTCCACCTCATACTAAACCCCGCCCCCGCACACCATAATATCAAAAATTCGCAACAGAATATGATACACCACAGCGGGACTATTTGATATTGGGGCGGGGGCCTAAACCTAACCCCTAAACCCGGGGGGCAATATTACTGTTATTAGGGGGAGGGGATGAAACAGCGTGGCCTGGACCTTGAGGCGTAGCAGCAAGCTTCGAGGCTAGAGGCTGGTTCCTTTAAATCTGTTAATAGCAGGAATAATGGCAATAACAATCAAAATAGTGATGACAAGAATAATGCTCATAATAGTAATAACAATTGTAATAGGAATAGTGGAAATATTGGTAGTGGTAATAATAAATAAAAGAGTGCTAATAAGAATTGTAGTAGTAATCGTAATAGTACCTTCATCTCTTTGGCGCCTCCCTCGTGCAAAGACACGCTTATCTAGAGCCGTTAACTTAATGTTTTTTTTCTTGGAGGGGGGGGGAGATGTCTGCCCAATTGCAACATTATTTTGTAAGGATGGAGATCCACACGAAAACGCGGAGCTTTATTCGGACGTCTAGGTACCCTTAAACGCCGCCCCTTCCTGCCCACATTCCCGACGATCCTGAAGCTACATGGGCAGACAAAGAGACCGTTCAATCTTAGACGCAGCAGCATGTGAGCTATGGTCTAAACTCCCAGTATCCCCCTTAATAACCCCTAGAGTAGTCCCCTATATACTCCTCTTATATAAATATGTATACATATACATATATATATATGTGTATATATATATATATATCCCCTTTAAGGAGTGTAGAGTACGGCTCATGTGCTCATTGATAGGGACATCCGCAACCCTGGCACCTTGCTTGGAAGTCCATGGGTAGGTGTAAACTGGATCTGTTTTGCCTTAAATATTATTACCCAGACCCTCCTATGTAGTTCCTTTTTGGGTAGTATAAAAACCCTTTACCAAAAATATAACGAAACCAACAAGGAACTACATGGGTGCCCTGACACACTAATAATAGTAATACTAAGAGTAATGGTAATAAGACCAGTAGTAAACATCAAAATCTGAACAATCCCACAGGGTTCAACTATCCGATCACTCAATGGTTGGGTACCCTTAACCCTAAACCCCTAAACCCTATGATTGCAGGTCCTGGGGTAGCATATGACAACGGGTACTGGACCCTTAGAGACTTGTTGGTTGCTGCTTCATTTATCTTGAACAAGTTTACCATAATTCTTCGGAACTGCCTTTCCCAGGAGCGGGACCCGACAACAGGATACATGCTACTGAAATCCCCACGTGAGACAGAGTTGGCACGAAAGCAGTTACGAAGAAACTTCCTGGCAAGGTCACGTCGCAGTCATTCTTACCGATTAGCACGCCTTCCCACCTTCTGCCAATGAAGCTTAAACGGTTTCGGTTGCCCAAAGGCCACTGACATGGGATGTACAATATGTTTTTTGAAAGGGACCTAGTTGGAACATGAAGTCAAAACAGCTGCGAACTCAGCACGCAGATGTCATTGACGTTGCTTTTAAACGTTCAGGTTTGCAGACCCAGCTAGGTGACGTTCCACACCAGCAATCCTCCGAACGCATGACCACAGGCTCTTGCCTGGAAGCTATGTGTTTTGGGGAATGCAAAAACAGGGCCCCAACTTGGATCTATTCAAGTGCACTTTGAAATCTTGTGCCGACACTAGACCCTGCGCCTCAACCACTGAAACCTCCTCTTTAAAACCCAGACACTGAACCTAAGGTTTGCTACGTACTACAAACCAACCAACTCCGCTTGCCCACAGCTTGAAAACATCAAACCACTAGCTCTGAACCCGAAACCTCCATCAACTACGAACCCCCAAACCGATAGGCTCTGTAGCGTAAGACTGACAATAGTAAATATACTAATAATATTGAAAGTAGCCAAGGTTAATAGTAGTAATCGTACTAGTCATAAACATCATGTTTGTAATAAGGTCTACCAACTAAATTTCCTGAACATGGAGTCATAGAACATCCATCCTGCTAAGCTGCGACGAGATGTTGGGCGACAGCTGTCACCTAAGTTCCGGGTTATCCAGGTAAGTGTTTTTTCAGGTAGGCGGGTTTGGGGTTTCGGCGAAGGTCTTGAAGATGGACGATATGGTAAAGGCGAAAGTCCCAGTTTCTGTTCTCATGTACGGTCGGCAACGCTGAAGAGTCCTGCAACAACAGCTTGCGCATATGTAGGCTCCGACATACCCGGCTTTGGGGCTGTCAAGCTGGCTTGGGATTACATGTTTCGGAGGCTAGCATTTTGGGGGTCTTGTGACGTTCACAAACTGCTCAAGTTCCTGGCAGTTTCTGGCTGTTACTAATGCAGCGCTGAGGAAATCCACGGCTGAACTGACCAAATATCCCGCGCAATCCCATCTATACATCTAACAATCTATGCATGGTCTACACCAGTCTTAAACAGAGGTAGTCTTTGGAACGCTCACCTTGAGGCTGGGATGCCCTGATCGGAGAAATCTGGACCCATTAGATCCTTGAGGCCAGGAATAGCAAAAGAAAGTCTAGCCCGAGAACATGTCAACATGGAGCGTGATCGCCTCGCACAGCTCAGCTCCAAAACTCCCGATGACACCGTGAACCTACTGCCCACTCCTACGGCAGCGTCGTCAAGGATTATGGCATAAACTCTGCCACAACTCTGTCGGCATCAAAAGCTTTTTTAGTTTTGAGGTACTCCTCCTTAAAAACGAAACCTCTCCCATAGTAAATGCTCGCCCCCAGCTGCGCTAGCCCTTGATTGGAAATATGTAATTTCGGAGGAGTGGTAAGCTAGGCGTTCAATGTTCAGCGGAAGGGACTAACCATGCAAGCTGCTTCGTTAACGGATCCAAGGACCCAAATAATCGGCACTTAGCCCCTAACCACTCAATGCGGAACCTCCCTGGGTGCTAATTCTGTACCACGTTTGTGAACTGGCGGCCGGGTAGCCTGATGCAAGTCAAACTGGCCCCAGCGGATACGACACCTGACTTAGACGAGTTGAGGACCCCGCGTCCGCCTTATAGCGGTTATATTGGGGTTGTAAAGGGAGAATGGAAAAGAAAATGGAAACTACAATAGTATAATAGGGGCTATATATTGTGGTTTTTCTAGGGATCCAGGTATTCAAATAATACCCAGAATGGAGAATCAAATGCAAAAGAAAATGGAAGATTGAATGGAAACTGGGGTTATATAGAGATCCAGGTATGCAAGTGACACCTACACACATTAGGGCCCCGAAGACTTTACAGATCAACTACCTTGGGGCTATGTGGATCTGTAGGAAGTGTCCCGTATCTCGTGCTTCTCCAAGGGTTGTCCTTCGGGTTTCTATTGGCTGCTACATTACTCTAGACGTATAGAGGTTATCCACTGCACAGGTAGGATGGAACGTGTGTGCTTACCCGTGTTGTATAGGATTGTTTGCAAGTATCGGTATGAGGGTTGAACGGTTTCTGGAAGTTCTGAGTCCACCAGGCCCGCTTGCTGTCCCACTTCATAAAGAGGCCTAGAGAGACAGCTGTTCCGGGGCTAGCAGCGAAGACTACTGTACCACTTCATGATAGTAGCCCCTGCAATAAAACTAACAAGCCTTCACAGCTCGAAACCCAAATAGGTCTTCCATATTCCCGTGAATTTCCGCGATGGAGGCTTCAACTGGCTTTAACTAGGGTTTTTCTTCGGAATCAACAGACTTTGGGATTGACACCTGCACCTCTACATGGGTGGAACAGATTTCAAAGCTGGATGGGCCTTCTGTCCAGAAAAGAAGTCCCCTGGCTTCAATGGAGTCCGAAAATACGTCCGCAGGTCATCTGTCAACAGTCAACAGACAGACGGCCGTCCGTTTTTTTTTCAAGCTGATTCACCTGGTCTCAAAGAGCACGCACTTCAAGTCTCAACTGACAGCACTAGAGTCACTAGATGCTATGGATTGCTAGGGGTCGCCTTACACACTCGAAAACACAGGGATCCTTGACCAGAGTTTTCTGAAAAGGTGCCCTTTTTAGAGATGCCCAAAAGGGACCCCAAATTTTCAAAAACCACCATGTCTGGTCATGCACGAAGGGATCGCACCCTGGCATCATGTCAACTGCAGAGGCAATGTTGTTGATAGGGGCTTCTAAAATTTGAGTCCCTTTTTGGGGAGTTCCTATTTTGCATATCCTTGCCTTGGACCTCCTAAGGTGACCAGTGTGCCGGGAAACCCAAACTGTAAAAAGCATCGGAAACGGTGAGGGGCTGTAACCTTAAGCTTTGACAGGGAAGCCAACTAATCATGAGCTAATGACCGCCAAACGTTGCAGTTACACAGCAGAATGTACTCCACTGTGTCAGCACTGTCTCTGCAACCAGCATATGGCAGTCGCCCCTGTGCTTCTTGTGCTTCCTTGAGCCGGGAATGTTCGTGCAAGCCCAAAAGCCTGAACCTACATCTAAAAGTCCCGCAGACGCAAACCACCGAGCCCAAGCACCCAAAACCCTCTAACCCTAAACCCGAAATCATATGTAGTAGCTTCCAACTTCTCTTCCATTATCCCCATAAAACCCCTATATAACCCTCTGACTCTGAGCCGGGCCTGATGTGCACAAAGACAGCTTCGAACAGCTCCCCATCAAAGAACTTCAGCCGAGCCTCATTCAGCTGGATGGGACGGCTAAGCCCTCCGAAAAAGCTATGGCAGAAAGTAGCACCCGTGCCTGGAGACCAAGCCGCTCAAGATTTAGGTGTAGTCCCCTTAAATAAATAGAATATGGCTTTGGGTATATTAGAATAAGAACCCCATATACCCCATATTCTATCTATGTAAGGGGGACTATATGTTTCAAAGTCATGCCCCCCGCTTTGTTTCCACAGCATATCTGATTCCTGTTACTATTTACCACGCACCCTTGGGGGGAAGAAGTAGCCGTTTCTTGTGCTTAAAGTCCCTTCCCTGTGAAATGAGACCCCCCCTCCACACCCTGAGAGGGAATGCACAGCGGCACGTTCCTCTGAAAGCTTAGCATTGGTGGGCTTCATTCTTATATGGTAGTTTCCCAAAATAGGGGAACCCCAATGTAGTCCCAAAATACTATAATCCTTATCATTGGGACCCCCAAAAGGTACCCTTAATTTCGGGAAACCCCTATATGCTTTTACCAAGCCCAGACACACGAATAACCCCCTGCGCGTCTGAGCTGAAGTTATTGTTGCAAGGTTTAGGGTTTAGGGTTTTAGGGTTTAGGGTTTACTTACAGCGCACTTGTGGGCGGAGAAACTTTCTGCAGCAACCCAAGCTTGAAATGGGGTGTTGAAAGAGCGTAAAGGCTAATTATGTAGGACTGCAGCAGATGTTTGCAGGCGCCACGCCCCGTAACCATGCATAACCCCGGTTCTCAATTACCACACCCACACTTTACCCTCCCTTACCCTAGGGGTCCAAGGACCCAAATAATGGGCTTCTAGCGCCCGAATGCAATTTATAGTATAGTATTTGGGCCCTAAAGCCCTATGATTTGGGTCCTTGGACCCTTAGGGCTACGCATCAGCACTGTCAAGGCAGCAACGCTTTTCGTCTTCACAGTCGCTGTCTTTCATGTAAAGCCAGGGATGGGCTAATAAACGGTGCAGTAATTCATGGAACAAAGCTGAGGAGGGTTGACCATAGTGGCTGGCCAGGGTAAGTGTGAATCTACCCACTGTAAAGTGGTTCAAGCTCCGGGTCGACAATGTCTAAGAAGCGATGTGATTATATAGATAGCAACACCGAAGAAGCTACTCCCATCAAATGTACAACCCGTTTTAAGAAACCATGCGGTCCCAAGTGACCTGTACTACGAACCTGGGGCTGACAAATGTCACATGAGCCGAAAAAAATACCCCGTTCATAAATTCATTACCCAAACTTTCACAATCAGTTTTAACTGGGGCCGCCTTCATCCGGACAAGGGGTATCCCTGGCGGAACCTTTATTCTGAGCTGC
>CAJNIZ010019558.1:41299-55057 GCA_905231905.1 Symbiodinium pilosum | reverse complement strand
AACAACAAAAACAACAACAACAACCACAACAACAACAACAACCACAACAACAACAACAACAACAGGAGCTGCACCAAAGCATGTAGCTGGGGCAACAGACAGACATTTAGTGTAAGCTGCCTCCTCTCCGGCCCCTAATGGTCTTTGCATTCAACTCATAAGACAGGGAACATCTTACTACCACTCACACAATCAAGCTCTCGACGTCACCAACTAAACCCTGGCCCTGAGTGGCAAAATGCATTTCTCCAGTTGCAATCCCTCCCCCCCACCCCCACATCGTACCATCGTATCTACTGAGGAACCAAAAATGGCACCTATAAAGCCAGAACCTTTAACCCTGAGGCTCGACCCCTCTCAGGGTTGCGGAGGCCTTGGGGTAGAGCCATCCTCCCGCTGCATCGCAGCCGGGCGAGCCCTCTGCTGCACTTCCCCATGTGAACTATAGTCTAAACTCCGAGCTTTCCCCTTAATAACCCTATAGTACATCCCCTAGATAACCCTGTCTAGGAGTTTGGACTATGGCTCATGTGGGTTCAAGGTTTAGCTTCAGACTCGAGGATTCGATTCTAGGGCCTTGTAGCTGAGCGACTAGGGTTTGTAACCAGGGAGTTTAGAGGGTTCAGAGGGTTTAGGGTTTAGGGGTGATAGGGGGGTTAGGGTTTAGTGACGTGGATACTCAAGTTGACCTACTTATCATCGTCAGCAGCCAGTCAATTAACAAATACACGTATCAGCTAGATGCTAGCAGATGGACTCACCTCACGCTGACTCTTCTTCCAAGCTGGCGCTGCTATTTAATGCAGAAGCTGTAAAGATTGAAAAGCACCTGGACATACGCCTACTTGAGGACAGGCAAGGCCCTCAACTGCATATGCAAACAATCTCCAACCCCAAGCCCTCCACGCTCATACAATCGTGGACAAGCCAACAACCATTCCAGGCAAACATAGCTCAAACCATATCCACCTGTTCGAGAAACAAAGGCAACTGCCATTGGAAAACACATGGACACTGCCACCTTCTTTCCACAAAGCTCAAGCACTTGAACTGCAGCAAAAGCGTCGAAGTAACATCAACAAACAGTAAAACGACATTGGAAACTGCGGTATCAAGATTGTCTGAGGTTGCTACTGTAGAGATGTACCCGTAGACGCGGACGCAACAATACAACTAAGTATGCGGTAGTAGACGACTGGCGGAATCGTCGCGCTAATCCAGGCGATAAGCACTACGACGTTCATGACTACTCCGTCAAGCGGGAGCCCTCGAATAATGAGTCCTCATGTCATACTGTCATGAGCTACAATCAATATTACCTAGATAATCAATGCACACGGGTTCCGATTTAGGGCATATTTTCCAGACTACAACTAAACTAGAAGAGGGACCGCTGTGTCCTCCCATCACGGTACCTTGGTAAGCCTGATACTGACAGCAGCTCACATAGCACTGATACAAAGAGGGTCAAGGTCCGAACCCTGCACCAACACCAGCCTTGCGCAGGAGGTTCAAGGTCTAGGGTTCAGGGTTCTGGGGCATTGACCAACCACAAGACAAAAGGGGCCTTCTCAAATATGTCATTTCTCCTTGGTGCCCAAGCTATGGGTTTTCTTGAAGGCCAACACCCTAAACCCCAAACCCCGAATCCCAAAACCTATAAGCCTAAAATCCTAGCATCCTGAACATCAACGCCAAAACACAAAACCAAAGCCCCAACTCTCACACTTTACACTCTAAACCCATGAACCTCCAAGTAAAGGCTTTGGGAATCCGAAAGCAGGCCTTGGATTTCTGACGGACAGCGAGGCTCTGCTGCCTGTAGATGAGAAATAGCTTTGGGTTTCAGGTTTAGGGCTCGTGCTTAAGATTGAGGGCTTGCGTTGGGCCAGGGGTTTGGTTTAGGGTCTGACTGGCAAACTCCCCCTCAGAAAAAATACTCAGCCCCGTTTGGGAAGTGTTACGCAATGATGTCGGAGTAAGACTATACAAGAGGAGTTATCGTTTCTTCTCTTTTTCGCGTTGAGTAATCGATAGAAAACTTGGTGTCTCCCAGCAATGCCATGAGTTCATAGATGGAGTCTGGGCCTGCACCATAAACCCTGAAGAGTACATGACCCCCGGACTGTAGTCCTAATACATTCCTTTGTAGGTCCCCCTATACCCCCTGTGTTTGGCGCAGCGCTGGCCACCCGCCCCCCCCCTCCCCCCTTCTTCCCCCGCTCCCCATGGTTATGGTTCTACTACCCCACCCGCTAGTCCTGTGGCCGAAGGTTCTTGTGGCTTCAAATTCAGATCTATTCCCAACATAGCAAGTAGATAAGCCAAGATTAGATGCACTTGTTAACATAGGCTATATTAGGGTTATATTAGGGTCATATTGGGGTTATATTATGCACTTGTTATAGTAGGTCTACGTACGCCAAAATATTATAGGACCCAGATGACACATCATGCGGCCTGCGAGCTGGGCCTGCAGGTACTCCAAGGATGCATCCTGGGAGTAAGGCCCCCTATGGAAGGTGGCTTAGGGTGTGGAATTCAGACCTTAGAGGATTTCGCCATACCCCAAGATGGGATTCACTCCATAGCGTAAGCGGCCCTTTTGGGGAATAGTCACGAGGTGGCGGCGCGGCAGTTTAATTTCCGGCTGAAGGTACCAAAACGTCTGGAGTTGGCAGGGTGCTGGCTTGAGAGCAGCCACATCACCACATGAAACATTCCCCCAAAGCCAGTAGCCCATAAACATAATCTAATTGAATTCTCATTCCCTTGCTGTTTGGGTTAGACTCGCGCATCGCCTGGCCAACCTGGGGCACTTGGACAATGCAGCACTAAAGTTACAACCATCATTGAGTTCCTCCACCCACTCTCACTCTTAGGATCAGCCTCCTTCACACAAAATTGTCCCTAACAAGCCCTGCATGAGCGTCCACCATACTCTTTCTATAGTACGACATTACTACTTATTCTTCTATGCCAATATACAACTATGTCACTTTTAGACTGAATTTCTATACTACCGTATTGCTGGAGCCGGCCTCTCTCAATTCCAAGCCAGCATTTTCATGGGAAGATTCCATTCTTAGCGCTCCGACAAAACATGCTGCTGCCCAACCAACAAACTTCTGACAGGGTCTAGTATGAGGTTATAGGGCTTGCCCGCAACACTAACAGCCCCAAAAAACATGTCATGGTAGGTATGTCAAAATTATATAGTATTGCAGTAACAGTATTTGGGGTTCCAAGTAACTTCCAAGCCCAAACTGCAGGGCTCCGTGAAGAAAAGGAGTTGTTTCTCACACTGGAGATAACCACCCTTGCATGCTGCACTCGTGCCCAAGGAACCTTCGACAGTGTCAAAAACTGTAGGGACAAAATGAGTTGCTTCCTGAAAAACCCAACGCATGAAGCACACGTCTTCCCCTACCCCCATCCCAACTACCTGAAATACAGTACTTCTGCTCGAAAGTCTCGCCCTTTACGACCCGCCTTGACGAAGTTCGGCTTAACCCTCGGTGATGCACAGCTGTTTCTGGTTAAGCAGGGCTTCCGATTGGATTTGGTGGGATCGCGCTCTGCCATCTTGTTGGGCAGATGGAATGTAGGAGCATGAGGTGCAGAAGGGGATGTAGTCTTCAGAGGTGCGCAGCCTGGGTGCCTAAACTGCTGCTTCAGCTGCCGTGAAGAGGCTTCTGACATCGCACAAGTCCGTAGAAATCAGTTTTTATTGATTGTTCTCAAGGAATCTGTAGAAATCAGTTTTCTATTGATGGTTCTCAAGACCTCATGAAATGGCCGCGCTGGCAGCTGTGCGGTCCAAAGGCATCTTGTTGGAAAACAGTTAAGGCCTAGGCTTGGCGGGAGCAATCACACGCAAAGACTTTCCGGTGGCCAGTTGTGACTCACCCATCCTGAGATGGTGATCGCCGACTAGCAAATCGCAGCAAGGACTAACCTATAGATACACTAACCCGGTATCATAGGGAAATATCTCAAAGTCGTGCATCCCTCCCTTGATTGTCTTGAGGAATTAGGAAGGATTATGGAGGGGTCACCAAAGAGTCGTGTTTCTGCCAAGATCTGCCAAGTACCCTAAACCCTAAACCACCGTTCATTCCGAACATCCGCTTTTCGCAACTTTTTCCTGGACCTTGCCTCAGTTGCACTTGCGGACGCTTGCAACCTTTGATGTTTCCCTAACGATCAAAACAGCTCTATGTAGGTAAGACTTACAAACGTTATAGGGCCCAATGTAGGTATCCGTTGTTCACTTGGATTCCTAGGGTTGATATTTGGGTTTGTGGCTATTAGGGCGTTCACGAGCTCACAATTTAGGATCTGGGTGCGCGCGTAATCTGACAGCGGTTCTAACCGATTCTAACGCCGAAGCACGTTCCGCAGCAGGGTTAGATGCTTGTCGCAAATACGCCCCCTGTCAGATGCAATAATATGCCGTACTTGCGGGCTATGGCTTTCAAATGCAGACTGTCTGTCAATGTCAACTCGTGAATACAAGACCACTCTAAACCCTAAACGGTGCAAGCTCCGCATTTGCAATCCTCAGAAGCACGGTGTGCCGTACTTGCCTCTTGTTAGTAGGGCACAAGGAAATCGGTTATTGGGCTCGCCAGGGATATCTTTTGGGAGATCATGAAGGGGCTCTTGAATTCTTGCTAACTACAGGCAAGGCTACAGCAGTCGCCCAGAGAGTCCAAGTTCCCGCTCTAAGGTATGTAAGTCGTAATTATTTTGGGCTACTTTGTTGAGCTCTATAAGCTCTCCCAACACGCAAACACTTGTTGTCTGTTTATGCCTCTATGTCCCCGAACTCTTACCTCACTGCCTGGCTTGGGCTCACCGGGCGACGAAAAGAAGCGGGTGCGTTAACCGGGGTCGTCCCCAATCGTCTGATCCTGTTTGGAATTTTGGGCTTAGTGGTTCAAACAGGGCTTGCGACTGTATTTGGGGCTTGCAGTTGGCATTGCTTTGCCAAGGGACGCTAAACGTCATTGTGTGCTTCTGGAGTTCCGGGCATAGCGTGACATGGCGTGTCAATGTTTATTTCAGGTTCCCAACCCTCAAAACTGTATGAGCTTGCCCCCCTCGCTGAATGTTCCGCTATTGAGGACCCTTTACCACCTTCAACCGGGGCTCTCGTTTGCAATTACATGGCCCCGAAGAGGACCCCCATAACCTTCTCATAGTCTCTACATATCTCTCCGGGTGAAGGAGCTCCCTAAACCCTAAACCGCGTGGGGCCCTAAGATCGCCTGTTGAGCTTAAGGTTGCACACAGAGGCACTGGTGGTCCACTCATGCCGCTTGAGGGTACACGGTTTCCGGTTCTGGGTGTGGGGTTCAGGGTCCAGGATGTTAATAGGGGTCAGAGTTTAGGGTTTGGGTTTAGTGCCAGGGTGTTCAGATTAAGTATGTGCGGGTCAGTGTTCAGGGTGTAGGTCTACGGCTTTTGAGTCCAGGGTCTACAAGTCTTGTGGCCTTCTGGGGGTTTCAACGGCACTGTTTCAAAATTTGCCTGGGTAGACTCCATTTTTAGCTCTAGCTTTCTAGCCTTCGTACCTAGACGTGAGCCAAAACCCAAATGTAGGTAATGTTTGCAGTCTTTAGGGCCCAACGTAGGTATTATTTGTATACTTGGATCCCTAGGGTAAGCCCTAAACCCCCTACAGAGCGAATCCTCGGCAAAGTACTTGATGCACAGCTGTTTCCTTCGTAGAAGCCTCTAGGGATCCCCAAACCAATTTGGGGTTCGGAGCTAATGCCACTTCTACAACAGGCTACGCAGGCCTACCCCATGGTTTCTCAAGGTAAATGTCACACAACGGACCCTCACCTCGGAGACTACCCCATATGATACATAAGAGTTTCTCAGCAGATCACACGGCTGTGTCCGAATCACGCTCCAACTTGCAAACACCAAACCTTGAGGCTCTGAGGGTCTGAGTCTAACACAACGTCCTACGTTGGCCCATACCTATTTCCGGCTGCTTGGAGCACTGCAAGAAAAAATAAAGATCAAGGACACACCCAGCATGATCTTCCAGGATCGATGAGGCGCCCGGACTCTTGACAGTCGGGAATGAAGGAACAGGCACCTTCAGCCCCTAGGGATTTCTCCGTTCATTCCCTGCTGACAAGTCGAGAGGCCTAATTTCGATCAAAGCTCTGCTTCAAGCTCTTTCATTATTGTAGAAGCCTGAGTAGATTGGGAATTCTTCCTCACTTATTACTACATAGCTATAGTAGATCTGGTCCCCACAGCTATCCTGCCATACCCCATCTTTAATCATATCAAATTTAGAGGTTCAGGCTCCTTCATTACTCCGTGTCCGCCAGGGTCTTGGCCGGAGGATCTGCTTCCTCGGCGTCAGACTCGGCACCTGAAAAGCCCAAACAGGGCACTTACCTTAGGGTTTAGGGTTGTAAAACTATGTCCGGATTTGTGAAGCCCCCCGTGATGACAACATCCAGCTTCCATAACACAACTACACCCTAAACACTACTTAGTTTCCATGTTTTTCCCTTCCCCTTGATACCCCTATCTTATCCCCAGGTAACCCCGAATATAAGCTGTAGAAACCCCCACGACTTGCCACAACCCTTGGCGGTTCTTTCAATACTATATATATATATATGTGTAGGGCTTCAGGGTTAGGGTTAGTAATAGGGAATAAGGGAATATATCGTATAGGGATTATATAGGGATTCTGATCCCTATTCCCCTGTTAACCACCGGGTGAGGAAACTAGCGCCCTTTTCTCTGCTGACATAGACCTACACGGGACTTTGTATATGGCAGAGCATCCTGCCCTAGAATTACAGGAAGGCAGGTTAGTTGCTCAATATAAGGGGAGAAAGGCTGGGGAAGCTCCAGAACATCAACACACATCCAGTTGAGGATTCGGAAAGAGCAGGGCGAGGGGTCAACAGTTACCTTCAAGACGGAGGTGAACGCTAAATGTGCACCTCAAATGGGTGCGTCTATTTATATAGACTCAGATTTTTTGTTGAGCAGCGAGCTTATCAGACTCAAGCTCCACCCACTAGCTCAGACCACGGATGATAATTTCGTTTCGCCTGTCCTAAAGCCTACAGCACTAACAAACATAGTCAAGACCAAATGCAGTTGGCTAAACGGCTAGCCCTTTGCTTACCAAGCCATGAGGGTTTGTCAGAAGCGTCCGCAATGTGCCTCCAAACTGTTACCATAGAGTCCGTCAGGGACAAGTAAGGAGTATGACAAACATCGGAAGCTTTTCTTATTAGGTCATGCAGCTTTGTCTGAAACCCAAGTTGAACAAGCTGTGTGTTGACCACTTTTGTTTGAGCCATCGACATACAGAGATGATGCAGGCATTGTACTAGTTAAAAGTCCTAGTAGCTATAGTTATGAGACTTATAAGGATAGTTGTGTAACTAAGGAGTACCACCCTGTATCTGTCAGTGCTGAAGACCCTACAGGTCTGATGGTCCAAGTGGTATACAGGCCCGACGTATCTAGATGACTAGGCCCAGTGTTCAAGAAAACAGTTTCAGCAACACTGCCAAAGCCCGCATGATTACTAAGGGTAGTTTAACCTGAACCCAGCAGACCCTAAACCCAATTCTCGTTCTTCATTACATTATAGTCAAGGATCGCTGCCGCCCGCAGCGGAAAATGCTGAGAAAGCTCAGGCTCTTCGTCGACTTTGTTGTGCCTCCGGGAAGAGATGCTTTAAAACGCCTTCGCCTCTTTGTTGAATATCTCAATTTTTTGGGGTGTAGAATGTTACTTGAGCTCTATGGCTTAGGACATGCCTGTACTACATGTTTACGCTGTGACCTACCAAGCAGATATCGATTCGAAACTGCAGGCTGCAGAAGAAAATCATTGTAGGTCAGGTTTAGGTCCTTCCAAGATGGTCCGACTTCCAAATGACTAGGGCCTTAAGGTCTCGGACAAATGGCAGCTACTATGGGCATTTAGGCGCGATATACTTTTCAGGTACTTACACCCGTCAAACAGTTACAGTTGACGGCTCTGAAGCCCAGCTGGTACTAAATCAAGACTCTCGTAGCTTGAGCATTCTTAGGTGGACCCTGTCGATCAAGGCGAGTTTCTGGTGGATAGTCATCTTGTTACCCAGCACACAAGAGTAACGTTTTCTGTGGTTGAACCAAGTAAGATTATATTCTATTATATTCTCCTTGCAAAATTAAGGTCTTGCACATAAGGAGGATGTCTATATGCTCTTGAATAAAACGGATACCCCTAAACCCGAATGCTTTAATCATATACACTCACCATGTGCTTCGTGAAGGCTCACCCCAACATGGCTGAAGTTATGCGAAACCCTGATGGGCGTTAATTCCTAGAGGGTCCAAGTAACCAAATAGTAGAGTTGTAGGTCCAAAATACTACGCCCCCCCGCATACGATTATTGGGATTTCGATTCCGAATGCTATGAAAACTGATAGAGTTCTAGGCCCGAACACTAAAATCTGAATAATCAATTTTGGGCACCCAAAATCCCAAACCCGAAGCCTTAAAGGCCTAGGCCTTGAAGCCTAAACCACTTGGATGCTCAGGTTAGGGTTTAGGGTTTTCAGGTTTTACGGTTTAAGGTTTAGAAGTCCGAAGGGTCAGGTGCTGGGAGGCTTCTGTAAAACAAGTCCTGATGTGAGCTATAGCCCTAGCATTCCCCTTAATAACTCTACAATGTTTACACTATAGCTCCTACAGGTCTTGGGGTTAGAAGTTAAGGGTTTACGGCTTAGGGTTTAGGGGCCTTTCAAGACGCGCTGCTGTTACAAAGCCTCATCCTAACACCAAGGGTCCAAAGTGTACATAATTATCATATACCACTCCAAACATCCCAATAACGACTCATAGCATAAGAACCCAGAAGTATATGCTAATTGTATGATGGACCTACAGGGGAAGGATCAACCCCTGGCACGCCAAGAGAACCCTACTCACCCCAACTCCTCATCCTTTTGTCAGGATCCCTGCAACCCCCACTCAAATCCACATACCCAGCACCAGACTACCCTTACCAGAAAACCTACGTCCCAAACTTCTAGCCCACACCCCGAGGTAAGTTTCCTACAATCCTTAGCCCTGAACCAATAATGACCGTCAGCCAGACCAAACCCATGACCCCTAGTCCCAGAACCAATTCCGCAGGACCCCACAATCCCTTATCCCTGGACCCTAAACCCTACGACCTATATCTGCTCGCCAGACCAAATGCCACTGAAGACTATGATTCCTAATCTCTGGACATTTGACTATGTTCCCCATGATCTCTAGGCCCTAGGCCCTAGACCCAATGCTTGTGAACAGTATGACGTTTAATCCTGGAGCCTTAACCCTGAACCCTCTGATCACTATTTGGACTCGAGCTTCCATTTTGTTATCCATTTTCTTTGCCATTTGATTCTCCACTATGTGGCCCCTAAACCCTAGACCCAGCCTAGAACCCCAAATGCCTACAGCTTTATGGACTCTACCTACTAGTCACTAATCACTAGTAACTGCTACTAAACTCTACGTATGCGGGGTTACACGAATAACCCTGAACCCTCAACTTCCTTAATCTGGGTTGCTGTTCAGGAACTTAAATTAACGTACCATAATGGATAGAGATAGCGAATAATAGGGTTTCCCAATATAGTAACTGCAATTAAGTTCCTTCAATTCCAGTATTCCCCCAGTTTCCATTTTGTTGTCCATTTTTCTTTTCCATTTGATTCTCCACTAAAGGGAGGATAATATGACAGCGACCCAGTCATCTCTGAACTCGGGACCTGGCCTTTGCTTGAGGAGCTGGCAGTGCGCAGCTCCTCCGCCTGCGCCTTCCACTTCCTGGATCTTTTGTCGTTGATATGGTGGTAGTTTGAAGGCTCCCGTTTAGAGTTTAGGGCTTAGGCTTATGAATAGGTTCCCTGAGACAACAACAAGGGAAATGACTACACCAGTCACACTTCCACATCTGATACTTCCACCTACTGTAGATAAGTTGTTTCTCAAAATTGTGTCCCAAATCTGGTGTCAGAGGGACTACATGGAAGCAAGATGGGGCTCGGCGTAGGGATTGGGATCTAACTGGATTCAGCTTGTTTGGGGCTGGGTTCCCTTCATCAAGGCCTGAAGCAGCCTGAATGCGTGCATCCATCTCAGTTTAAGGCTACTTCCACTTCAGAGACAAGAATGACTCTACCGACAGCTTTGTAGGGGCAAACACGCATGAGCCTTGATATGACCCTGCCGGATGGTCTCCCTTCCCATTTATGTCCTCCAAAAGTAATGTAGAACTCAGCGACATTACCAACACCTTTCATATCACATTAGTTAGCAGCAAGACCCCAGTGGTGAAATGCTAGGGCTGCAGTGTTACGGGGGGGCCTCTTAAGATTAGGTACCCTAACAATGCACCTGAACAGGAATCCGCAAGGTAGTTCTTGAGAAGATCACAAGCTGATCTGGAACACCTTTTTGCTCCATTCCTTTGAAGTAGGTGCACTTCTTGGGGTTTCAAAAAACCGGCGGGGTCCAAGTACCTGAACACTATGGACAGCAACAATAACGTCTGCCCATTGTGGCCCATGTTATCCAAGTACCTATAACCACATATCTAACTACCCGAAACCAGTACTACAATTACCGTTGCCCAAGCCCCGCTTACCCAATTATTGGGTGCATGGACCCTTAACCGTAAATATCTCTATACAACCCTATATATCCCTATATATCTCCTTTAAGGGCACCTAATTGTTGGGTACGTGGACCCTTTGGGTAGATCAAACAAACCTACCCACCTAGACTTATAAAGTCAACTGAGAAACTGCCAGGACTTCTCTGAGAGGACATCTAGCAAGTCGATGTCGAAGTGGGGATGCACCACGCGGGGACCTTCTGCTATGGAGCTTTTAATAAAGCCGAGCATATACTTAGGCTCAGAGTATCCATTTAAGAGTCGGTTTGAGCTCAAAGTATGTGGTAGCCTGGTAGTTTCCCAAAGTAAGGAGACCCCAATATAGACCCCAAAATGTTACCGTCCCGATTTGGGAAACCCCAATGTATCATTTAGATCTTGGTGAAGTAGATTGAGCCTGGGCATGACCCAGGGTCTGGGTCTACTGCGATATGGGAGGGTATCTCAAGAAGATGCCCCACATCAACAGAAAGCTTCTGCAAGTATTTATTGGGGCTACTTAGGGGGTATATAAAGGGGGTAATGGAAAAGAAAGAGGAAAGTACTATATCATAGTATACTATTGTCTAGTATAGCAAGTAGAATCTGAAGGAGTTTGCCTTCAGACTCCCTAAGATAGAGTGATTTGAGGATGAGTCTCGGTAGAGTCTCAGAGTGTAACTTTCAAAACCTGGCAAATGTCATATACATAAAACAATGATATCCCCACACTGTGAAACGGGTATCTTAAGACAAAGTAGAGCGGAATCCTCTGTGCAAAGCAAGAATCTACTCACCTGCAACCAGGAGCCTGAGCAAATGCCTGGATCTTGCGACCCTAACCCTGAAGCCTTGACCCTAACATTGGCTAATGATCAGGTGACAGTGGACTTTCCACAGCTTGGAGATACTTGGAAGGATGACGTCAGAGCAGTTCTTACACCATCACTGAACCAACGCGCTAGTAGAATCCAACCTCCACCTCCCAAACCATCCAATCGCCCGAGCCTCAACCCAATCCCTTCAAAAACACTACAAATATCATTACTATTATTACTATTGTTATTACGACGATTGTGATTATTACTGTTATTGCTATCTAACTGCCGCAAGCCCTTGAATCCCTCCGAACCTACACTAAAGTTCGTCCAACACTCTTGCTGTCCCTCAATGACGAGTCTTATTGCCTGAGCCTGAGCTCTAGTCGAGTCCCTAAATTGCAGTCCCAAACGGGACGCTAATTCCTAATCCTTAAGCTTATAAACATAGAACTCTACAGCATGAAGCCCTGTGCAGCTGAAGCACATCACCGGAAGCAAGACGCTAGGACATAAAGCAGCACACGATTCGTTCTAGTTTGTGTGTTGTACCAACCCCAGCTGACTGAGCCCTTTGGCAAGCTGTGCAAAAAGAAGAGAAGAGCTAGTGGCACTTCTGAGCCCTCATGCATCTCCCTAGGGATCCCGGTTTAGGGTTAAGGGTTTAGGATACCTATTTGGATCCCTAGGGCAGATCTTGGCAGAACTTTGTCCTTCCGCTTTCTGGCATTTGCTGCGGAGGTTGCCGTGGGCGTTCTCATGCCCTATATTGGGGTTATATAAGGGTTGCACAGGGGTTGTATTGGGAATATTGGGGTTATATAGGTTATATAGGGGTAATATAGGGAATATACGGGGATAATGGAAAAACTCGAAGCTACTGTTTACTCATGGCAAACATTTGCTGCGCCCAGTCTGTATCTCTGCATCAAGCCCTGGACCGTGCTAGCAAACCTGCATACCTTGGCACTCATTCTCAGAAGCATGAACCCACCGTTTGTAAATTGGAGAGCCCTTTCTTGCAAGAGGCTTTCTGAGTCCACCTGCTATTCTGCACTGCTATACCGAGCTGCGCTCAAGAAGGGCAGGGAACTGAGATGGTAGAAGCCCAAACACACAACCATGAAACCCTGAAGGCCTCGCCGCTGGAAAGGCAGCTCTGGTCGGTGGTTTGCAGCCAGCCGCTCCGCCAGAAGCTCGGAGGCTCTTGGTAGGAGGCCTTTTAGGGAACATTTTATGGGTAGAAAGGGCTACCTCCCAAGGAGACATCAAGGGTAGAAGCTGGATATACCAGAAAGAAAAGCTATATGCAAGGAAGATTTGGAAGGTAGGAATGGAAATCCTAGAGAGATTGGAAGGGCAGAAAGGGGATATCCCAGAAGCATTTGGAGGGTACAAAGACGTATCCCTAGGACTTCAATGGCATGTTTCCGGGAGATTCTAAAGGTAGAAAAAGATTTCGAAACGAGACTTTCAAATAATAAGTGAGAAAGCTAGTGTCCCAGGAAAACTTGAGTGGTAGGTGGAGACATCCTGGGGAGATTGCAAGGGTAGCTGAGGCTAACGGGGGCAGGGTTGTATCCCTTTGTTGTAAACCCTTTTCAGGAATTTAAGAGGACTACAGAATTAGATCATGAAAGGGCCAAATTGCTGCCATGTTGGGGAGAAAGTTTTGGGGTACTACCTTCGGGTTACAACCAGGACCTCTTGATTTTGAGGGTAGACCAGTGCCTACAGCCAAGTTTAAGGTTTCCATGTAGGGTTGAGGCGGCTGAGGAAATACCTTGTAAAGTTGAAGCTTCATATCTTAGCGACCTTAGCCCTGGGGTGCAGGTCATGATACATATTCTGCGCGCTTTGTAACATGCATGTACTTGTTTATTCCCTCGTCTATGGCCATCTATGAAAGGCATACATGGATGTATGTATGAATGAATGTATGAATGTATGAATGTATGAATGTATGTATGAATGTATGTATGTATGTATGTATACGTGAATCATATATATATATATACGTATACATGCATGCATACATGCATACGTACGTACGTACATACATGCATACATGCATACATACATACATACATACATACACACACACACATACATACATACATACATACATACATACATACATACCTACGTACGTACGTACGTACGTACGTACATACATACATACATACATACATACATACATACATACAGAAATGGACTGCCATTCCCGCATAATGTTGTCTCGGG
>CAJNIZ010019558.1:0-40000 GCA_905231905.1 Symbiodinium pilosum | reverse complement strand
GCATCAAGCCTACCCCTAAACGTGAAAATGAAAAACCTTAAGCCATGGAAGGCCTCTGCTGATTTCTATCCATGAAGCAGCCTAGGTCTTTCCTTTCCACTGCAGGCGTTTCTGTAGCTCTTGTCCACCCCAATCTTTTTGGAGCTCGCATCTCAGAGTTGCTATACGACCTTTTAGGAGGGACATTCGTCGTCATTAGAGATAAAATGGGAAGCATCTAGGGGAGACAGGCCCAAAAGCTGTAAACCCCGAAATGGAACGTACTAGGCCCAAATACTACATGGACATAACCCTTGCCTAATCCTCCTTTCAATTTTGTCCGTTGGATGTTGCAACTGATTCTCCGTCCTTTTACCACTTACTCCCCACCCTACCTAAACCCTGAAGCCTAAACCCTAAACCCGCCAAACCCAAGACCCTAAATAGTAGTGTCCACTTTATTTTCCATGATCCCAAAATAACCCCCATATAACCCTCATATTGCCCCAATAGATACAAAAACCCTGTCAGTACCCTAAACCCTATAAACCCTATAAACCCTATAAAAACCCTGTCAGGCCAAAGGTCCTCCCACTGCAGGCATTTCCAGAGCTCCAGGAGCGCATCCGCAGGCTCAACACCGCCGATGTTGGCGCCATGGGCGTCGACAACAGCTACCTAGCACATGGGGTTTAGGTTTTAGGTTTTAGGATTTAGGTTTGAGGGTTTATGGTTGAATAATGGGCTTTCGAATCCCAAATAAATTGCACATAGGCATGATAGGCATGTGGGAGGCCTTGGTAGACTTGTGGGTTAGAGGTGAGAGGGTCTAGGATCTCAAACCCTAATGAAACCCGAAATAATTCATGGGATCCAAGTGTACAAATAATTCCTAGATTGGGCCTCTAAAGTCTGTAAAACTTGCCTGCACTTAGCTTTTTGGATCCCTAGGGCCAGATAGTTTTGAATTCAGGGAAGCTTGTGTCTTAGTAGAAAGCCATAGTGGATCAAGTACAAGAGTAACAGGGTGCTGGGAACGAAGACCATTTAGATTGAAGCGTTTGGGGATGTTTGGGAACTGAAACCTCATCACCTGGGTACGGTGGCCTTCTCTTCTAGACATAGGCAGCGCAGCTTAAGACTAGGATGGTTTGTGCATATAAGGCCCGGGCACAAAACAACTTTGAGTCATGAGCCCTTGCCTTTCAAAGGCTTTGGGGCTTTGGGTCATTGCTTCGGGAAGAAAGGTAGGGTTGTGCCCCTGGGGATAGCCTTGTGGGATAATGGTCTTTGGAAGGTTTGGTCGCGGCGTCTCGCGTGTCAGGTTTGGATCCTGGTTTGGGGTAAGCAAAGGTACCCCAAACCCTGAACTCTAAAACCCCAAGATCCTTAACCCACTTCAGGCTTTGGGGTTAAAGTCTTCAGACACCGAGAGTGTTCTTGGTATGATTGGAAAAGGATGACCGAACAAGATGCGAATACCTCTATGTCAGGTTTACCAAATCCGCATTGATGCTGCCAATGAACAAAACCCAGCATGCCATTAAGTATACCATGACAGCTTAGGATTTGCTAGGAGTTTAGGGTTTGTTTTCGGGATTTGCGAATTTGCGGGGGTCACCTCTCTTTGGAACCAATTGCATGATGAGCCGAGTGACCGTGAGACCCAGAATGCCAGCGAACCCATGACACTTCACATACTCCTGGGCGGAAGGATAACTGTCTGGGTACACAGGCGAAGATTATATATATATATATATGTATGGTATGGTATGGTATGGTATGTATGTATGTATGTATGTATGTATGTGTGTAGGTATCTATACCTACTTTGAGCCGCTCACAAACATGTATACATATACTTCTCTCGGACTGAGGCTATAGTGGGTCTAGAGCCTGAAAGACATGCTGCTGTGCCGGGCTGTTGTTCCTGGGTTTGGAACAGGCCCTAAGCCCGAAAACCTATAAACCCCAAACCGCACATCGGAAAATGCTGAGGGGAGCCAGTCCCGGCGGAACAAAGAAAGGCATCTTTGCAGGAAAATGGCTCAATGCTGCTTAGTAGGGAATCAGGGAATTTTGATATGGGGACTATACAGGGATTGTATTCCCCGATTCCCTAAGAACTACCACAGTGAGATAAGTGAAGAGACCACGCCACACATCAAAGCGTAGCGGATGTCTTCCTAAACGCCAGTCTATTGAAGCCCTTCAGGGAGACTTTTTCTGGAAGCATACTATATCAACGAGCCTGTTTAACTTTATTGAGGCATAGCGGGGTGAGCGGAGAGGTCCAAATATGTAGATGATAGAGCAAGCAAAAAGCGCCCTTTGAACTCTACCATGACACCTACAAAGGCCTGGAGTCGAAAAACGCTCACATTCTAGTATGTTCAGGCTGGGCCCGCTCCGCAAGCTAGGCCACTCACCTTAAGACGCCAACTCCTAACCTTCAAGACTTCAAGATGGAAATCGCAATTGCTTAGTTGCCAGTGCATGGAACGGTCTCGATCCCTTACGGCCTTGCTAGCATGTACAACAGCCCTCCTGGTGCTTTGGGCCAGGAAGTCCGCACACACTTAGTTTGTAGGTGGCTGAATTCCGGCTTTAAGATCTTTCAGTTATTTGCACAAAGCGTCCAGGCACGCGATGCTGTTGGCAACTGATATGGTTTCCTGCTGGGGCCGTCACGGAAAGGATCCTAGTGAGTGATGGAAATCCGTAGTTACACATTGCTGCAAAACCGTACCTATCCCCAAAACAACCATGAGGGTCGCAGGGGTAGTTAGCCAACTCCCTGTTGTCTCGGGCACTTCGTCTCAGATGTTGCCGGTGGGAAACGAAGAAGAACTCGTCGGAGCTTCTCACGTTGCTTGCGGGCCACCCAAAAAACCCTCAACAATTCCCCAAATCCTGAAACGTAAGCCCCATGAGTCCTCCCAAGTCCTCCTTTCTGCACGTGAGCTCTAAACACCAGCATCCCAAACTCTCAAAGCCTCCAGGGAGCCAACACTTCCGGCAGCAAGCGAAAGGGCAGCCAGCGCGCGAAGAGTGTGAGCCAGGCATCTAGCAGAAAGACGTCGATGATAATGCCCTGCACACGGTTCAGGTTGGATGGGGTGGTCTGAGAATGCATCCAGTCCTGTCTTAACGAGGCGGGCGAGGAAAAATGCTACACAACTACACAATATGTTATACAGGTATTCTATAGGCATTACAGTATATAGGTATTATAAAGGATTGTATTCCCCTATCTGACCAATGTCTACCGACATATTTGGGCCCATAAGGGGAACATGCATGCAGCATAAACTCGCGGATTGATGTCCAGCAAAGGAAGATGTTACCATGACAGGGAAGACCTACTCGCTAGTATGTACTACACATCCATGTCACAGTAATTTTTCTGCAATCTTCAAGGCAGCCAATAATGGATATTGTTCGTACGGACTGGTAGGGAAAATGGGAACCACATTAAGCTTGGGGTTTAGGCCCAAGGCTGTCTTCTGTTGGAAATCATGTTGCGAGAGGACCTCTGTTTACAAACAGAACAACAGGTAGCTATGAAAAATGACACTTTGGGGCTTTGCCCACATGGCGCAACATCGCTCAGCCAGCTAGGCTCTCCAAACAAATTTGCACTCTGAAGCCCCAAAGCCTACAAATCACCAGGCATGTTCCCAAGCAAAAAACCGCAGTTGAACGCTCATGGCTCGTGAAATGGCCTAAACCCTAAACCATAGTGTGGGGGCTGCACGCCTGCCATAGAGATTGTACCGATTGCGTCGAAGCCCATGGCCCAGTGTCAATTTTGTGCCGAAAATCAAGTGTACTATTTTGCGAGGCCCTGTAAGAAAGATCATTCTTTTTTCGGGTCTATATTGGGCTCCCTCTATTTGTGAAAAATACCTCTAGACTCACCCTTGCTCAGCCTGCGATTGGAAGGAACGCGAGAGCTTTGGAGATTGCAGAGAGAGAAGTGAATCGAAAGCATATTTCCTCCGAAGCAAGGGATTTTGATAATGCGATGTGCGATTGGGATGTAGGCTTTGCAGCACCTGGGGATAGAGCTCCTGCGTTTGGAAGATTAGGGCTCAGAGATCTAGATTGTGGTTGTACCTGTTGCCCCAAGTACCTACAGCTTCATGGGTTGCACCTACAAAATTACGGGGTAAGTAAAACCAAGCTGCAGGTAATTTGGGTTGCCGGTATGCCCTAGGCGTGACGGATTTGTGGGCTCTAGGTCCCTGGGCACCTGAAAGTCTAATGCTTGATACGTGGACTCTAAACCCTACACCCCAAACTCGCAGGCGCTTAGGGATGAGATTTTCTCCTTGAAGGCTCTGGATGGTAGGTTTCAATCCCTCATCCTGGGAGTGGCCTATGCCTGTGCCGACGGTTTAAGAAGCATAGACTTCAAGGCAAGGACCTTGTCAGAGTGGTGTAGCCGTTATAGCACGGGCGTCTTGGTTTGTTGGCTATACTATTGCCTAGGTTGAACCCTATAACCCTGAACCCTCTAAACCCTATATACCCTATATGCCCTACAAATACTCATATGAGCTATAGTCTAAACTCCTAGTATCCCCCTGAATAACCCCTATAGTAGTCCCCTATTAATCCCCTATATAACCCCCTTAAAGGAGTTTAGACTACAGCTCATATACACATCATGGTGAAATTCCCAGTCTTGCGCCTACTTCCACCCCAGGACCTGGTCACTGCGACTCGTGGCCCTCCAGAGACGAAACCATCGTGAATGGCATTCATATTATTAATAATATTGTTGTTATTACTACTATTAGTATTAGTATCAATATTATTATTCTTAATATTATTATCAATAATATTGTTATTATGCGACCACCTGAACAATTCCATGTCAATATATTAGCCTAACTCGGGCAGGTCTGGGGGCCCTATAAAGCATTGCATATTCTGGCTTTATGAAGCTTGCATAGGAATTGAGGGTAACAAAATTTAAAAATCATGTACAACCCTACCCCTGCCAAGCCTTTGCTACCAAGTTCCCTATGGCACCGGAGATGACACTGGAGCACTCCTATCGCAGCCGCTGACCGCCACAAAGAGTGGAAGAGCGAGCAGAGTCCAAAGCTCGCAGTCTTGAAAGGTGGGAGTCTTCCCAAAATCTTTCACATGTGGTCGCAACTTTAAACCCTCAACTCCTACCCCAAACTCAGAAGCCCTAAGCCCAAAACGAAATGCTGACAAAGCTCGCAGTTTCAAAGAGGTGGAAACCTGGTAGCCAGAGCTCCCTCACCTCTCCGAGGCATGCTTGAAACCTGGCCATTCAATAAAGGGTTTGGGGTTGAGCCATTGTTGCAGGTGTAGGGTTGGGGGTCCTGGGCGTGTGCGGGTAACTTGAGAAACCCGCACAGATCACGCTTTCTCTGTCTTCTCATTCTAGCAGATTCTAGGATGGCATATGAGCTATCTGGGGCCTTGTAGCGGATTTGCGCTGAGCAAGTGCAGAACCTGCAGCACTACAGAGCGTTCTTGCATGACAATGCCCCAAAAAGAGGTACAGTAGCCAAAGAGACTCAGCAGCTATCAAACTTGTTCAATAGCACTAATAAGGGTGCGGTTTCAGATGAGATCATTTTCAGAATTTCCTCTCCGGGAGATTGCGCTTGGGCCGCAATACAAGGATGAGCCCACCCACGGCCGTTTGACTCAAAGTTCAGGTGTGTGAAGCTGAAGAAATGCCGTCTCTTGCTGCTGAAGAAGGAACTTCTTCATGCTGACCCTCTCCCCAAAATAACCCCCCGCCCCTGCCTTGAGATTTTCTCATTAGGTTGTATGATGGTAAACTTCTAAATTGAGGGGCTCTTTTTTGGAGTTACAAGTCCCTAAAGCGGTGGTTCTTTCTGGGGGGGTCTCTATGTATGGAAGCCCCACCACTTTTCTACTTTTACCTTTGGTTGTCTTGTCAGGGTTTAGGGTTTAGGTGATCAGTGTTGAGGTGAAGCTCCTTGCCCAAAAATAGAACCCTAAGGGTCCAAGGACCCAAATAAATAATGGGGCTTTAGGGCCCAAACACTATAACATTAATGGTATTTGGGCCCTAAAACCCCATGGATGAATAGTCTCGAGGCTCCTTGTCCCCTCCGTAAAGGAGGGTATCTTGCATAAAGGCTCATAGCCCTCACAAAGACCGGCTTTAAACTATGTGGTGGAATCAGCCCTCCGGTTCCGCCTGAGTACGCCCTGAACTCTAAGCCTGAACCATCTGCCTCCGTATCCATTATTTGGGCCGCAGGCCTCTTATTAGGGTATTTGGCGGGTCTAGGTATGACTTCTCCAACAACCCAAAACCCTAAACCCTTTGAATCGCCAAGATACCGCTCTAGGGCCCCTTCCGGAGGCTGGTGGACACAAAGCACGGCTGCAGGAAAGCTCATGCCTCCATTAGGGTCATAAAGAGACATTACTGGGATTCTCTCAGATTGTATAAGGGTATAGTGAAGATCCTATAGAGGTTATGGGAGCTATAGTCCAAACTCCTAGTATCCCCGATAAGCCCTATCCTTTGAGGAGTTCAGACTGTGGCTCATGTCAGGACATTAAAGGATTCTGAGGGCAAACGTAGGATTCCACATGGGGCATTTCCACTATTGGGGAGTCCCCAATACAGACCCCAATGTACTACAATCCATTTTGTAATGCCCCCCCAATACAGGCCCCAATGTACTACAATCCATTTTGTAATCTCCCAAAGGAGGGACCCCCATTTTTTGGAACCTGCGCATACATGATTTAGTCAGGTTTCGGGCATGGTGTCGGTATTGCCGGAATGCTTCCTAGGGTTTTAGGGTAAAGGGCTCAGAAACGTTTGTCGCAGGAATCTGCACTGTCTAGCAAAAGGGAAATCTTTTGATAGCCCCTGTGCACGGCATTTTTGAAGCTAGACCTTGCAAGCATGATTGGCTAAGATACTGGCTATATTGTATTCCCAATTTAGTTTGCCTTAAGGTTGCATGATTGCATTGTTGAACTTTGAACGGGCTTGGCTCCTGATCTTGGCAGCAACCCTATAGTAATACGGTCTCCGCGCAGAGAGCGAGGATGCGGTCTTACAAAAAGACAGAACAGGGTAGTTTCCCAAAGTTAGGATACCATTTTGGGGGTCCCAATAAGAGGCATTATAGTATGTTGGGGTACATATTGGGCTCCCCTATTCATGGAAACTATATGGACCCTCTTTAAGGGTGGTTACTGACAAAGGCCCTGTCTTAAGCGATCATCCCATTCTGTTGAGGAGGACGAAGCACGCAGACATGCAATTGAAGTCGCTTGAACCTGCTTCACGCGGCCAGGATTCGTAGTAAACTGCTATCTTCATCCTTCACGCTGAAAAAACCGGCACCAATTAGATCGAATTTCTCCACTGAGAACTGTATAATTTGTCCATACTAGACCCCTGCTTGCGGAACAAGCACGATTTGCTGCAGCTATGGCCTACTTTCCTTGAATTGCAAGGCCTTGGCAGTAGCCCACATGCGGATTGGCCTTGCTGTAGGCCAGCAGTACCTGTGCACATCTGGATCATGCGCGTGATACCACGCAAGCTGTGTCTTCCATTGCTGCGTTGGGAGGACATGGTTAGTCAAGTGCGAAGTGTAGGTCTTTGGGCCCTGCAAGCCCCTGTCTAAACCAAGTTTCCATGCCATTTTCCAGGTCATGATGCATGGATGGGATGAGGAGTTCGAACAGCAGCCTGGAGGTGTGTCCAAACTACCCAGAGCACCCCAACACATCTGATGGGTGGATGCGACGCAAAAAACGATGAGCCAATCAGGTGCCACTCCAATTGCGACAGGGAGCCTGTGGCTAAAGAAAGCAGACATCGACGAAGAGGCGATGCCCACAGAGAAGGCTTTGCGGGGCCGGAAAATGGTGGCAAAAACAAAGGAGCCTGCAGCGGCCCGCCTGTTCTACAGTCCTGCAGGCAAAAGCTGATCCAAAGAGGCCCGAATGTTATGATCCATCTGCTTCCCCATTTCCCATTTGTTTTGCTTTAGGCGCATTTCGAGCTTGAAATCTGGCCCCGCCCATGGGCGTCAGAATCATCGCAAGTGCTGTTGAAATGCCGTTTCTTTCAGACCTGAGACCATGAAGCGCCCCGTGAAGAGCACTTGAGTACTTGGATTGGGGTTATATTGGGATAATGGAAAAGAAAATGGAAACTACTATAATGGATTATATAGGGTTTATATTGGGGTTGTTTATATTGGTGTTCTCCTGGAGCTCGCTTGGAATTCTGGGGTGCTCCTGGCCTCCTTTTGTCGAAGCTCTTGGAGTGGTCTTGGTCTGTTCTTGAGGTATCGGTATATTTTTGTATTCTTAGCGATGTCTCTTCCACAACATACAGCCTTGCAGCAGTCCGCACATGTGAGACTGCAAGTTGAAGGCTCGACCCCCGTAGAAAGCTAACACCATCTACCAAAAACTTATGACTTTGAAGAGCCTCCCAACACACATGCAGGAATCCAGACCTTCGTGGCTCTCTTTCCCAAGCCGAGGCTCTTCTCCTATCCCTGAGACCACAAATCTTGATAAATCCCAAACCATGCCGCCCAAATCCTCGACCTTCAGAACCCTGGTGGCACCTGCTGCCCATCGTAACTAGTGTTCAACAATCCAAACATCCACCTGCTTACAAATCACCCAAGTGTGCTTATGATGAACTGAAATAGGCATTGCGAAGTCGGATCGCTCCGCAACCTGAAACGCACGAAGCTTACGATTTACCCACCTAAACCCTAAACCCTAAATTTGCCGAACCCTCACCTCTCGAATGGCGGATCTTCGTGACTGGACCTCCTTGAGCTGCAAATCTATCCCTAAGGGTCCAGGGACCCAAATAATAGGGTTTTAGGGCCCAATTACCATTCGTATTAGAATATTTGGGCCCTGAAGCCCTATTATTTGGGTCCTTGGACCCTTACCGTATCATATTAGTGGCTTTCACATGGGGGATTCGGCTTCCCCGGAAGGTGCAGCTTTAGGAGTATAGTCTCCCTTAAGTAGATAGAATATGGGGTATATGGGGATCTTATTATAATATAGCCAAAGCGATATTCTATCTACTTAAGGGGGACTGTATGCATAGGGAATGCTCTGAGCTGGGCGTGAGGTCAGCGGTCTGAAGTTTGAGCTTCTGGGCAGGTGCAAAGAATGGGCATGGAGATGTAGCACCAGGAGCCACCCGGAACCAAAACAACTGTTTGGGCATGGGGACTCTAAGCAGCGCGTCCTTTGGTGGGGGCGGATTGAAGTTCCGCAAAGTATTTCAGGGGTAAAAGCTGGGGACTCTGAAATAATTATCTGGGCAAATCCATGACCAGACTGGCCCCCTAACATCTTGTTGATATGTCACATGGAGTCATTGACATGAGTGCATATGGAGGGCAACCTCAGCACTAGGAGTTGCGTGAAAATGCTCGATACAAGTAGTTGATCTGATTGAACTTCGATTTTGTATGCGACGAGTGCAAAACCTAGCAAACTTACACTAACTCTTTCATTGACACTCATTGATCATGGGAGAACCTACTGTCAGGGGTTCCCCTACTAACCCCCTGTAATGAGCTGAGGAAGGAGTCCAGACAGATCACAGTGGACCGTCATGGCCGCAGTCTCAAACTAGAATACAAGGCCGAGCAAAAACGGCAGGCTGTAACTGTGCAAAGGAGGCTGCAGTGGCTTGACTGACCCAAGCGAAGGCCGACAGGAGAGAGGCATGACAGTGAGAGGACACGCAGGCCAACCCTAAACCCAAGACCCCAAACCCTAAACCCTAGTGCGGAGACAACGAGCAAGGGAGGGGACGAAGGGGAGGCACTAACTCCACTTACGACTACCCTAGACCCGCAGCCCTGAAACTGAAACCACGTATAACTACTCCTATCAGCCTTCAGCATCCTGTTGCCGAGACGAAGCCATCTATCAAAAATTCGTCTGGCTTCCTGCTAATAGCAAATGTCTCCCCCGGGAGGGAGCTTTATCTCCCACAGCCCCACGCCTAGACTCAGAAACCATGAAGTGCGTCTAAACCTCATGAAATGTGCCTGGGTCTCACATCCAGGGGAGCTGTGATAGCACGAACAAAGTTGTCGAACTCTTCAGAGGGTGCGTTGGAAACATGCGGAACCCCGCACGCTGCAGCTCTGGCCAGCTCCGCGGCCCTCGACCGCCCAATTTCGAAAACGAAAACGTGTGCGATGCCCTGTCAAACCTAAATACAGGAATAGAAGCAAAGTGCAACCCTCGGCCCAACATACAACCTGTGAGCACTTGACATAATCAACCCTCAATGCTGTACAGCTTCTTGTGAGCCATCTAGATCCTAAAGCCGCGGCCACACTCTGGACCCTAACTAGCCTAAGCCCCAAAACCTGAGCCGTTTTGGCACACAGTATATAATGTGCCCACACACTCACCAACTGCCATGCAAGATTGCATAAAGCAGTATGGTGGGCAAGCGCCGAACCTCTTGGATCCAATTATCCCACTGTTGGTAATGCATACAGACCCTGGTGCCTTAATTAGGTATCATCTTCAATAGACTTGCATCCCAAAAGTTTCGGCAATCCGAAGCCCTGAGCCCCGACCCCTGGGTCGATCCTCGATGTTGGGGAAGGTCCTTGTCAGATCAGCATCGATCTGCTCCGCAACCTCCCGGGCTCCGTTCCGGTTTTTAAGGTTTATAGGGTTTAGGGTTTATTATCGTGGGGCTTAGGGGTCTAGGCTCTAGGGATTTCGGCTTCAGGAGCTGCAGGTTGGCGGGGTTTGCAGGCTAGGGTAAGGCGGCAAGATGCACTTCAAGCAACTTGTTCGGTGCTTCTGTTGCTTACTTTGCATGATGCCAGGCCGGCAGGCTCAAGACAAAAAAAAAGGACTTGAGGACTTTCTGTGAGGAAGCAATAGCACATTCGTAGACAAGATTGTTACAGAAGTTTGAGTAGGGAAATGCTGAGGCTATCTGGACGTCTGCGATCTTGTTCCTGTCAAGTCTACTCATTTCTCGAAGGGACATCACTAAAAGAAACTTAACAACCCGAAGGCGCTTGGACCAAATAGTGGGATCCCAACCTTAGCCCTCAAACGCCTAAAGCCTCCTCCAGAAAGCAAGTCTATCACGGTCCTAAGGCCCACGCCCAAGGGACTCAGACCGGATGCGGGTGCCAAAAAATGTATTGAGCTTCAGACCCGTCAACATGATATAGATTTCCCTGACCTATGCCGACCAAGGGACAATACTTATTTTGACCGCCTATTATCAGAGGTTCTTCATGGACGGGAACCTGTCCAGTCCGCTTGGGGATTCGGGGGTTTCCCAAAATTAGGGATACCTTTCTAGCGGCCCCCATAATAAAGGCCATAGAATTTTGGGGTCCATATTAGGGTTCCCCTATCTAGGGAAATTACAATTTAAGCACCCTTTGATGCTGAAGCTCGGTCTTTGAGTTCCCGCCCTAAATCCAACAACTTCAGGCCAGAAACTTTAGAACCTCTGGACGAAGCACAAGAAACTTGCCTTAAACCCATACCCTAACATCCCAGTTGCCTGAAAAACCCTAAACCCTGCTGTTGTTCTTGTGTTCTCACATGTTACCTATACAGCTCAGCAACTTGCTATGCAAGGAACTTGGCTTCTGGGGTGTCTATCTTCAAGCCCTTGATCTTAAAAGGAAAAAATTGAAGTAGATGGGCATGAATAAGCTGCGGGCTTCCATCAGGATAGCACTCATGAGGAAGTACTTTGCCAGGAAATGTCAGTACTTCACCTTCGCCCCCACCTCCACCAAACGAAAATAGAACAACGACACTTGCGCACACATACTGAAACAACGAAGGCCTGCTTCTCGTGGGTGGACGGCGTTGGCTCAGTTTTGTGCAAGCTGGCTTCTGGCGATGCCTCCTCGGATTGAATTTTAGGAAGTGACCGCCTGCTTCCATGGACCAACCTAGCCCCCATATGAGCCAAAGTCTAAACTCCGAGTATCCCCCTTCATAAGCCCTATAGTAGTCCCCTACATAATCTCCTATATAATCCCCTATATAAACCCCCTTTAAGGAGTTTAGACTATAGCTGATATCTGCAAGCTGTGAGATAGCAGCCTCTGGAGGCTGAGTTCCGACTACTCCTCCCAGTCTCCGCAGATTTAGAATTAGGCTCTGACTAGGCAGCAGGGTAGGGCATCATCAGAGACTGCTGATGGTACACCACGCCTCAGTGCACTTGATTTCCTGGCCACTGATAAGGCCGATTCCACATGAAAGACTCCCTCATCAAGGAGTGATTAATCACTATTCCTACATAGGATTGTTGTTGTGTTGTCAGGGGCTACTCCTAAATTGGCGCTATTTTACATTAGGCCTTGCTGGGGATCATGCCTACTGAGTAGGGCTTCTCAGGAGACTTATCTTAATTCAGGCAATTTCAGGGACAATTCATAAGTAGGGTCTTATAGACTCTATTTGGGCGACAGTATAGTGAGCTCCTCCACTGTGAGGGAGCTGGGCAGTATGGGCCTTACGTGCCAGTAAGGACCATAATTCAATGACTTCCGAAAGGAGACCCATAACCCTTGAACCCTACCCTAAATCCCTTCTATCCATAGGACTTCTTGAATGTCCTTAGATCTCCCCTTATATACGGTCTAACGAGCTTTGCAGGACACATAAGTTCTAGAATCGCGCCCATGTTTCAAAAGCGAGGGCAGCCACTTACTAGCCCACAGCTTCCACTGCCATCTGCACCGTGAAGCATAGAACACGTAGCTGTAGGGTTTATATGGTTGGGGTTCTCCAAGATCACAGGTTCCGTTTTAAGAGTCTGCATCACACGGATTCTAGGGAATGTTCTTTTTATTTTTATTGTATTATATTGGGCCCGGCTACCCATGGTAAGTTCTATGTGGGGGCCTGACAAATCACGAATATTTGGCCGTCTTGTGACTGAACTTAATCCCTTCCGCCTAAACATCAACACCCCAGACCCTAAAGAGTACATATGTCCCCAACACATAAGGTCTCTCATAGCGCGCAGTTGGAATCAGTGCGCAGGCGGGGTTTGTTTGATGTTGGGGGGATGGAATAGTGCCGCAAAATCAAAAAGTCAAACTTGAAAATCCAGCCCAAAGCCGCCATTGACAGCACTGCCGAGAAGTTAACCCTTGCGATGCTGCTACCGAGGAAAAATCGCAAAGTCGAGGGCAAAAGCACAGAAAGGGCTTTAAAGCCAAACAAGGCGTCGCTGGACTGGTGGGTGGGTTCTTTCAGCAAAGACCAGTATATGCCCTGCAGAACCCTGGCTTCCGCAAGGTTTAGGGTTTGTAGCAGGCCTGAAGAAAGCCAACCCCCAAACACTAAACCCTATAAATAAATATATATATATACATGTTTTACATATATCCCTATATATCCCCTATATCCCCCTATAATCCCTACCTATCCCCCCCATGTAACCCCATATATAACTCAATAAGGCCAAAGACGAGGTTCCGAGTCAATCGCAGGAGGGTGCAGCTCCTCTTCCAACCTTGGCTTTTACGGATGTCCAGCTGCCACTGCATTCAAAGGCGATAAGTTTGTACGTTGAATGTTTGTGAGCCTAGGTTTGGGGTCCTAGATACCCTCAACAAGGGCCATATTCTATGGTTTGAGGCCCCAAACCCAAGGGATGTGTAGGTTCCCAGGTTTGGACATACGAGCTCCTGTAAGGAGATCATGCTACCCTAAACTCTTAGCCTAAGCCCCAACCCCTAAACCCCAGGGATAGCAACCCATGGTGTAGCTGGGCTCCAGGAGCAGTTTCAGGTTAGTAGTTCGCTCCTGGGTTAGAAGCCTACACAGCCTAACTAGCCTAAACCCTGCACCCTAAGCTGGGGCTCAAAGGCCTGTGGGAACTTGACATGGAGGGGTACACACCTGCTAACATTGCAGATGAGAAGTCGGCACGCAACAGAAAAGATAGCCCTGACTATGACCGCAAACCCGCACCCCTAACTTTAAGGAAATATTGAAGAAGGGTAACATTGCAAAATGCCCTCAGGCCTGTAAGCCCTAAGAGCTCTGAATCAGTCGCCGTTTTTGTTTTGCCGTTTTTGTTTTGCAAGGCGAGTCAGTTCAGGCACCACCTACGTATGGTTTCTGTGCAGTCTCATGCGGCCCATGGCTTCTGGAGCCAAGGGGTTTAGAGTTTGGGGATGGCTCTGTCCCAATGCTCCTTGATGAGGTAAGCCTAAACCCTAAATAATAGGTTCCATTTTGTTTTCCATTATGCCCATATAATCCCTACAGTCCCTAGATGTCCCTAACCCTAAACCCTGTAAAGGAGCTTTGTATGAATCTGGGAAGTCTGGGCGTCACAAACAGAAGAGCAAAACAGTTACTCCCAAACGCGGCTCACAGAGCGCTATGTCCCGTCCATAAAGACCCAAAGACCCAAGACACGCATACTTAGACCTCAAGGTATCTACTGCTTAGGGACTTGGACCCTGCATGCTTCTCGTCAAGACCCAGAGACTTCCTTTCCTCCGTGGCTTCAGGCGCATCTGGGGCCTGAGGCTCCTCTTGGGCTGTGGCCTCATGGCTTGAGAATTTGGGGTTTTGGGTTAAAGGTTTCAGTGTATGGGTTTCAGGGCTTAGGGATTTAAGGTTTAGGGTTTCAGGGTTTGGGTTTCAGGTTTCAGGGTTTAGGAATTAGGGTTTCAGGGTTTGACAGTTTGGGACTGGGAGCTGGAAGCCAGGCACAAGATGTTCTCCGCGAGTCTTGTGGCTTGGAATAGGACCGAGCTGAAGCAAGTCAACAGGTAACCCCTGAACAATGCCCGCAACCCCAGCCCGAGGGATCTGAATAATGTTGACATTAGCCCAAATGAAGGCAATATTTACAGACTTGAGGGCCTAATGTAGGGATTATGTATACATGGACCATGGATCCCTACTTCAACTTTTCTCCGCCATCAAACCTTGCAACCTCCACCATCTGAACTATAGTCGGAACTCCTCAAAGGTGGGTTATATGGGTGAGTATAAAGGGGAGGATTACAAGGGTAAATGTGCTGTCCCTACAAACCGACACAACCAGGCTGACATGCTGCGTTTTTGGTACACGGTACGCGGAGACTCTTCTGATTCTATAGTACCCCATAGCTAGGCTCTCAATCTTTATGACCCCTAACCTGGACTTTATTACCGCAGATCCCCAAAACCCCTCAAATACGAACAGTAGCACCGAAAGCTCCCGGATGCACAAGGTCCAGGTATCTATGCAGTATAGGGTTTAGGGATTGCAAGGGTGTAGTTTAGGAGGTTTTTTGTTTGGCGCGTTAGGGTTGAGCTTTAAGGCATACACTTAGGCACCAAACGATCTATGAAGCAACCGGTTTAGGCGTAGGTGTATACTTTAAAGAAACCTGAACCCTTTGGGAGCCTCGTGCGCCATGGGGGAGAGTGGCAGTTGAGCTGCAGGCTTTGCAGTGACAAGGGCGGCGGGGCCTTGTGGGCCTCCATGCGTAGGGGATGGGATGAAAGAGTTTAGTTTAGTGGTGATTTTGGGGGTTCCAGGATTCCAGTCTTGGGTGTAGGGCTTTACGGTCTAGATGCTTGGGTATATTGTTACGTCTGGAGTTGGGCGAGGGATTCGGGGTCCGGGTCAGTTACAAGTTATAAGCTCTTCTTCGAGAAACTTCCAGATCTGAATCTATGAGGAGGATGTAGGGAAGGTATGCTGTACAAGGCTATTTCGGGTTTCGGGCCAGGACCATCAGGAGAACCCCCTTGACCCATATGGGTATTTCCGGAAGGAAAGTGGTCGCCGTATGTACGCATTTACACTACCCAACTACTGACTTCCTCATGCTGAAGGCTCCCGAGATAAGTAGTTTGTTTGAAATGCCTGCGGGCCTGTGCTTTTTCAAATCCCTGTGGGCCTCTGCCGAAGTGTATACTCCATGTAAGGGGAGGTATGTTGGCGCTTCCTCTAATTGGGTGCATAATGAATATGACGCATGGGAGGCAGATGTTAAGTGTAGAAGGGGCTCCACAGCCGAAAAGGGAACGGATTGAAGCCCAGCTACGAACACCAAGAAACTTACCACAAGTTAGAATATATTCCTGGGCTTAGTGCCGTGGGGGCCATAGATCCATGGCCAGGATCGCAGGAGGGAGCTTGTTGATGTTGATTTCGTGCAACCACGATCAGGATTTAGAGTTTCAAGCCTCAAGGCTTTAAGGGCTGTTTCTTCCCAGGTAGCAAAGGAATGGGCTATTTGGGCTGCTATAGCATTAAAAAAAAAAAAAAACATCCTTCAGTTAGGTAGTCCCTACAACAAGAAGTCCCAGGCTTCAGCCTTTTCCGCCTAAACCCTAAACCGGTTACAGCACCGCTTACCGCCGGCCCAAGCACCCAACCCTGAACCAAAAGCCCCAAGCCGACAACTCTGCTGTGGATGAAGGAAACCCTGCAACAGCCCATACACCTGTTACACTAAACTCTAAGCCCTAAGGGACCCTAAGTGGTTCAAGACTTCGTCCGTCCACTCCAGCTGCGCCGCCTGGCTTGGGTATTCCTGGCTGCTTAGCCTTGCCGTCCTTCAGGTACTTGGGAGCTCTGGGATGAAACCTACAAGCTACCCTCCCAGAAATCCCCTCCCCCTAATAATAGACCCTCCCAGTCCCCTAATACTAGATGTTCGCAACTTAGTACAATATACCACAAGGGGAGTACTTAATATTAGATGGGTTGGGGGGGCATGAATCTACAGCGAATTCATGAGCTACGCCCTTACAACGCAAAGGTCCATCAGAAGCCCTCTTTTTAGGCTCCATCCTGCTTTTGGGTGTGTAACTGGCCCCTTACAGCGCTCAACACATCATCGGAGCCTCGGAGAGAAACTCCCAAGACAGCCGCATAATCCCCAAAGGGTCCATGTGAGCACATATGGTACATACCTGTGCCCCAGCGTAGCTACATGGGAGCCCTTCTGGCCTGTAAGTGTATACTACATACCCAGATCCTTCAGGAATGTTGAGAAGGTGGCCTAATGAACGTCCATGGAGGAAGCTGTTCTTCGGGCATGGGTTCCATGTTCTGCAAGTACGGGGGGGGTTCTCGAAACGGCCCCAAGGGAGCAAGGGATGTGTGGGGATTAGAAAAGGATGATGGGAGTCCTCATCAGGAGTTGCACTGTTTTGAGAAATAGCCGTATCTCTCCTATGTATACAAGGAGTTGAGGCCTCGGGCGTAGAACTTGAAACTCAGAGGAGGGCTGTATTGCCGCAGCCCTCTGGTAGATATCCCCTACAGATTACAGGATGGGACACTAGGAATCTTGCAGTTCGCCTCTAGTTCTAAGTCGCTATTGTAACTCTCTGGAATTATCTATGTGCGAGATTCCTTGGGTCCTAGGCAAATGCTACATCATATACCTACGCGGACCCGTTGAGTCTACATTCGCAAGGAGTAATCGCAAATCCTGTAGCTTGAGCTTGAATTTGGAGGCCGGGGGGAAGGACTTCAGGCTTTGAGGGTTCAAAGCGGCTTAAACATGAATTGGTTACCTGGCGTCTAGTAGGGAATGACTTCATTCCCTACTTACAAAGCTCCCTTTGAGTCAAGTGGAACACCTCGGGGCTGACATGCATCCAGCGAGCCAGCGCAAGAACTCAAACCCAAAGTAGATACCCTATTATATTATAGTAGTTTCCATTTTCTTTTCCGTTATCCCAATTATACTACAGTAGTTTCCATTTTCTTTTCCATTATCCCTATTATACTAAAGTAGTTTCTATTTTCTTTTTCATTATCCCTATATAACCCCAATATAATATAGCCCTAATATTATCCCAATGAACCCTAGGCTCCATGAAGGGCTTCATAATATGCATCGGGGCCTGAGGGCAGATATATGGAAGCTTAATTGGAACTCGAGTGTATACTGTATGCCTGCATGAGCTGTAGTCTAAACTCCTTGAAGGGGGTTATATAGGGATATTATAGGACTTATGAAGGGGGGTACTAGGCGTGTAGACTATGGCTCACATGCACCCTTTGGGAAAGTGTGTTCCTTCCTGGCCGGGATCCACTGATAGCTGTGCAGAAATTTCCAAAAATTCTCTGTCAGCCAGATTTTAGGTGGTCTGGGCTTGGAGTTCATGGCGTTCTAGGGTACCCGGTGATGCTTGCTGGTTACATAAGTACACGTATACATCCCATAACAACAAGTAATAGCACTTATAACTATACTTCTGCCCCTTACATATGGGTTACTTAGAACCCATAACTTAGGCGCCCCGCGTTGCAGCTGATTTCCCAGGATTATGGCTCGTTCAAGCCCAAACGGACCCGCAGCCTCAACTGTCCTTAGCTCCCCAACCCTACACCCCAATCTCAAACGCCAAAGGCCAAAGTACTCAACTAGTAGATAACCTGGGCCCAAACGGGATCCTATATCAGCAATTTGGGCCCTATCTACTAGTTTCACACTTGGACCCTTGAGAAGTCCAAACCCTAAGGGTCCGAGTAATTTAAGGCTCAGCGCTTTGGGCCCACAACCTGTACTATAATCACTAGTATCCCGTCCCCGAACATTAAACCCCCACCCCCCCGCCCTCATATGAAACATTTCCAATCTAGTATAATACACCACAAAGGGAATATTGATTGTTAGGACAGGGTGGGGGTGTATAATATTAGGCGAGGGGATTGTCTTCAATATCCACAAGTTATCGCAGAAGATCGGCGACAATGCCCCAACTGGGTGCTTGGAAAGAAAGGGGGCCCCAAGAAACTTCAGGGACTCATGCGGATGACGCGGGGAGTCTAGGGTCCTTATCATAATATAGGGAGTATTGAAAAACTCCCATCTGAAAAATGGACATCCTAATTTTATGCTCAAGCTTGCATACCCCCAAAACGACCGAGTCCCCAGAATTACATGCTGCACTACCCTAAACCTTAAACCCTATGCCCTGAACCCTAAACCCTAAGCCCCGAGCCCCAAGCCCTAACCCTAAGCCCTAAAGCCTAAACTTTTAAACCCTAAACCCCAAACCCTTAACCCTAAACTTCTTTAAGAAACCCTCAGTTCATCTCCTTGGCGGGCACCGCGGCGGCTTTAGGCTTCGCGGGGTTCGGGCCCTTAGCCTTTGGAGAGACAAGCAGGGCATGAGAGCCCAGGATTTGGGGATGCTTGAGGGAGACAAGGGAAATATAGGGTTTAGGAGGGTAATATGGGGGGTTATATAGGGTTTAGGGCTCCCAAAATTAGGGATATCTTCTTGGGAGTCCTAAGAATAAGGTAGGTTTTGGGTTCAGGGCTTCTCCAAATTATGGGTACCTTTTTAGGGTCCCGAGAATAAGGACGACAATCTGTATTGCAGTGCCCCATATTTTGGGAACCTGCCATTTCTTGGGAGAGGTTTGGGGTCTAGTCGTCTGGGGTTGAGCTTTGAGGATAGGTATTCATATTGTATATATATATATATAGGTAGAGGGAGGGTTTGACGGACGAAGGTGTAGAGCCCAGGGTTTCGGTTTTGCATGTTTAGGAGGTTGGGGCGTTAGGCTGAGAGTAGAAGGCTCTTGAAATCAGGCTTTGAGTAAGCCACCTGAAGCATAATCCGCCGTTATAAGCGAGGGACATGAAATTGAATTCAACTTCTGCTTGACTATACTACATGCAATGACGAACCATATGTCCAACCCTACGGAGAATCAACTGCAAAAGAATATGGAACATGAGATGGGCCCTCGGTTTACGTAAGAGTTGATGGGTTGTTAGCAATGTCGAGACCTGCAAAGTTCTCAAAATATGTTCACGTATATGAGAAATAGCCCGCGCTGCAGTTCTACAAGGAAACTGGGACTACACCATTGGTAGTTATTCAGGCTTGCACGGTAGCCCACTGTCAAAAATTGACAGTAGTCTTGAGGTTGAACGTATTTGGCCGCTTCTAGGACTGTCCTGCAAGAAGCGATGTTCGAAGATTGGTAACTGCTATTACAACCTAGTTTAGGGTGCTACTGCTGCCGCTTAATGTATGCCTTGTATAACTCCACGTCGCAGAACTAACCATGAACCTCCAAGTTATCGAGCGCACACGTATGAGCCATGTGCTTCCACTGCATCAGGACGGAAATAGCAAGCAGCGCTGCAGCCAGAAATACCGTAACTAGGCATGCAGTTGACTTGACTTGTTATGCTTAAGGCCTGTGCAAACTTTCCAGGGGCACTCCACATATTTGAAGCGTAGGGCTCGGGACTAAAACCCGCGGATCGCCGGGCCCTCATGTCTATTCTTAGGTACCTGCTAGGGGGTGTTTGGATCCCGAAGGCAAAGATGGCATGGACTTTGGGTGCAGGATTGCTGACTGCATAGCCACTTGGTTCCGAAGAATGTCTCAACTCTATGTAGGGGCGTCAAGAATTGTGAAGTTCTTCTGTGGGCTTCCCAATCACATTTTTCACTCGAGTATATAGAGAACTCTCAGGTCTCCCCAGCAATCAATCAATCAATCAACCAATGAGTCAATCAAATCTACCCATTGAAACCGTCCCGAACATTAAAAAAATGGCGCATATCGTCCACGGAGGTATCCAACTTCTACCTTGCCTCAATCAGTCAAGTATATACTATATACCTGTAGGAGCTACAGTCAATATTTCTCAAGTAAGGAATGGACATGGGTTCCTTAGAACGGAATATAGTAGGGACTATACTAAACTACAAGAGGGACCCATATGTCCACTGTTAAGGGTCCCTTGATAAGACTAATCTTGACAGTAGCTCATATAACCCCTAGAGTAGTTTCCGTTTTAATTTCCATTACCCCTATATCACCCTAATATACTGTTGTAGTGCCCATTTTCTTTTCGATTATGGACCGTTCAGGTTAGGGCTCACGAAAAGAGGCGGAGAGATGATCATGGCCTCTGCCGATTTCACTGGTGGAGGGCCCTTTGGTGGAGCCTTCGCCTAAGCTTCCAGTGGGGATATCAAGGTCCGTGACGTTTCGGGTTTCGGAGTTTGTGCCTCCCTTAATTCCTTACTGATCCAAGTTTCCTTATAATACCTACATTGCGGGCCTCAAGTCTGTAAGCAAATAGTACCTACATAGGGCTACCTGGATCTCGAGGGACTTGAAATGCCATGTCTGCAGGGATTTCGAAAATGTATCTTCGAACCAGAATCTGAGGACAGGTTTGGGGCTGAAGTGGATTGCCAAGGTCCCTAAACCCTAAACCTAAACCCAAAGCCCCTAAACCCTAGACCTTATATTACCCCTCTAGAATCCCCATATTACCCGTTTGGCTTTGGATGATTCTTAGAGATGGTAGTGCTTTTATGGGTAGAACCCCCAAAATGCTCTCCCATATAGTCCCTATAAGCAGTTTAGCCTATAGCTCTTATGGGCTCAACGAGGTACATCCAGCGGCCGTGTTTTGGACATTACAGAACAGGGTGGCAATACGCTAGGTTGCGGTTGATTTGCTTAAATTTACTACAATGAGGAACCCCATAATTTACTACGTACCTGTATTATGATAACTTAAGTTAAGGTCCTAAACAGCAACCCTGTAAGGTGCGTATTTGAATCTCCGCAGTTCGACACTTCGGTACCTGCATCTCCTGACCCTCCTCTGCAACTCACGCGTGATTAAGGTTTCGCTGAGTCGTTGTAGGGCCGCCGTCCGGCTCCCGTGTAAATTTGGGGAAGATTACAATGACATAATTGCATTTGCACTGATGTTTATGCCAAAGTCAAGCTAGATCACGAAAAAGCCAGGGAACGATCATAAGACAAACACTGCGGATATGAAACTCTAGACTGCCACAGCCCTGAACCAGAAATGGCCTGAACAGAAACCCTAAATTGCCTTAACCCTGAATCACCTCAGCCCAAACGAAAATCCACAACCTAAAACGCTGCTGAACCAGCAGCAATAGCCATCTTCGCTGGACTCGCCGCAGTGGCGTTCCTTGGTTCCCAAGAAGCAGTACTTGATCAAATGGCCGTATATTGGGATTATACAAGGATAAGAGAAAGCAAATGGAAACTACTATGTTGTATATTGCGGTTATGTAGGGATGATGGAAAACATTCCCCTTTACTTGCCCTTGTGGGTCGACAAGACACCTAAACAGTTTCCCCAAAGGGCCAACCCCACATGGTAAGGGCATCGCAGGATTTTGCCCACAGCTGGGGATATAGGGCAAACAGGGGCTTCAAGGTGTAGTTGTTTAAGATGTTTGACTATGTGAGCTATAGTCTAACCTCCTCAAAGGGGGCAAAATGGGGGATTATAGAGGGGAGGAGTATCGCAGGGGTTATTAAGGGGGATACTAGGCGTTTTTTTGCTATGCCTCATGTGACTCCATTCTTCCCTCCCTTGGGTTTAGGGTTTGTAGGGTTTGGCTTAGACCTGCCTTACGGACCTTGCTGTTGCCTGTATGGCACACGCAGGATTCATCGTTGCATCTTCGCATGAAGAGCTACGCCAGAAAAATTGCCCACCTGACCCTAAGTTCAAAGTCAAGGTTGCCAATGCAGATTAAGCCTACAATCCAAGCCCTGGAGACCTGTCTGTAGGCCCAACAAACGAAGGAAAGCACAGTATCTACCCTTTCTACTCCCTCCATAATGAGCGAAATCCTCGTATTGACCCGCACAACCCCCCCTTCTGAGACAGAAGAGTTAAATAGCTTCAGCCCAGAGATTCTGTGCTTTTGCCGGGTACCCTGCTTTCTTTGCAGGAGCTGGATCCTGGGAGGCATAGGGGAATTGAGGACCTGAACCCCAAGCCGGGCTTTGGGTTTAGGGCCATCCATTAACTCAAGACGACAGAGATTTAGGCAGTTTTGGGGTTTGTGTTCTATGTGGCTGGGGGACAAGGGTATACTCAATGTAATGTGGGTATATGCAGTGTTCTTGCAAGGTCTTTGATTCTGTTATTCACTACTGCATTCTCTCAAGTTTGCGTGGGGAGGACGCGGAGCTGAGATCAGAACATCCTGGGAAAACAAATGCCACCATAAGGGGGTCTTCAACAGTTAGGGTCCCAAGCATATTGGAGTTCATATTGGGGCCTCTCCATTTATGGCAACTACCATAAAGCAGTCAAGCCCCTGTATTCACAGGGCAGACCGCCATGGAATTGTGCGATTTAGTGTTCAGGGTTTACTGAATCAAACTGAGAAAGCCTTTACGAGGACAAGCCAGGAAAAGGGCCCCATGCTCGGGATTCCGAAGGAGGTTTTCTCCATATGACGGATTCCATTTTGCGGGCACTCTAACAGAGCCCCACGAGTTTGGGGTATCTCTGAGTAACCCCATATTTTCTGGGTAAGGTCTACCTGAAGCCTTGGAACACTTGGAAGGAAGAAATCCTTACCTCACTTCACAGAACGAAAGTAGAGCAGACGCCACAGCAAACGAAAGGAGGAGGAGGAGGATAAGGATGCATGTGAATGATTAGAACAGGCTTAGGGTGTGGGGTCAGGGTTCCGAGATACATACGGGTACGATGCTCTTTCGCCGCTTCACGGAGCACAAGGGTTGTATGTCAACAGTACTAGTCGTACTTCCATCAAGAATATTCCAGAATGGCCTAGCTTGTTGGACGGGTACCCGAATCTCAGAAATTTCCCACATCCACCCAGCTGCAGCAGCAGCAGCTTTGGCGGGCGGTGCTGTTGCCTTGCAGGGGCTTACATGCTTGCGTGCACCCGAAAACGAGACGATGGCTTTCTGTGTAGTCGGGAAATCGCATCCGTCATCCAAGGGCATCCGCCTGCTACAATCTCACACCCCAGCCCCTCGATAATAATTCTTCCCAATATAGTACCATTATCTAACAGGTGGAATATTGTTGAGGGAGGAGATTAGTTTCGAAACCTGGCGGCCTTAAACTACAAATAGGCAAGGGAGCCAACAAAGCTAGGTTGCAGTTAAGAAGCTCTCGTCGTAAAATGTTTTAGGGATCCAAAAGCAGGTGCTATTCGTAAAATTCGGGCCCAAACTGGATGTTATCCATAGACGTGCAGAGGTGCAACCCCCCGTGAATGGAAATATGAGGCAAAACGTGGAGCTTGCTATAACCTGGGGATTTACTAATCTCCTTGAAGGGGGTTATATAGGGGAGTATATAGGGCTAAACCCTAAACAAATATAGGGATTATACAAGGCTACAGAGCTCTTTGACAGCGACCCTGCCCCTAGACACGCCACCATGGACAACAAAGACATCACTTGTCATACGTGGGTTTCCCAAAATTAGGGGTACCTTTTGAGGGTCCCTGTAATAAGGAGTGTAATACTTTGGGTCTATATTGGGGTCAATTTAGGGTAATACCATATGCCTGGTAGGCACAGTACGAAAAACGGGTGCTATCACTAATGATCAGTACTGTAAGAGGCGATTTCCTATCAGCTGTTTTTTCTTGAGGCTTTCCCTCACCGATGCTATGTGAGTTGCGCTGTTTTGTGGCTGAAAGAAGTGAGGTCATATTCCCCGTCATAAAATGCTACATCCAAAACTAAGACATACATATATATAGATATGTATATATATATATATCTTGCCTGGGATGCTAGGATCCCCTGACGAGACCTTGGAGGACACCATCCTTGATTCACTGTCAGTCCGCATAGGCACCTGCGCTTTCAGGGCTGCTGGTCCTTCCTCGAGATCACGGAGGCCGAATCGTTAGAATGGGGCTTACAGGGGTATACTATAATTTACTGTGCTACAAGTATAAACGGAGCATGAAGGACTGGTTTTGGTGAGTATATTCAGGCTTGTACAATACACACGTGAGGAACAAGCTGAGTAGGTTCTCTCCTGCAAGTGAAATTCTACACAGCCCTTGGACATTTCTGAACCTATGTAGCCTACAAAACAGGGCGCCCTTGTCCGAGTGATACGCACGGGGTGTAGTTTTCAGAGACACCTTCTACATGGTCAGAAAACTACATGGCGGTAGTGGTAGGGGATGTTGACTTCCTCCAGGCTTTGCCAGAAAAAGCGGTGTTTTGCAGAACTCCCCCTCTCTCTCTCTGCCGTGCAGAACCCCCTACATTCTCATCTTTTGCTGGACACTGCTGCCTTGAAGCATGGACGTATGAGAAATTAGGAAACGGCGTGCTAGGGGATGGACAATATCAATGGTTCAGGTATGACTGGTTTGGTAACGGGATGTTCGCTGGGATGCTCAATGTGTCATGGTTTGGGAATGGATGATGTGGTCCGTACATCCCTGAGAGTGGACACGCCCATGAAGAGCAAATTAATTGCCAAGCTGTAGACAAGGTGCCTACAACCTGTTTTTCTGAACACCTCCCAGTTCAGCCCCAATAATCGCGAATCCCGGCCGGAAGCCTCAATAACCCGTCCGATTGCGCTAGCGGTTCATCCCAGAACACACCGCAAAACCGGGGATATTCACAGACCAGTTCAAATCGAACTGAGCTAAAATCCCCAAAGCGGCCAAGGAGCTCAATGTCTACCCCACAAAAATACCAAGAAACTTTACCCAGACCCTAGTAAAGTTGCATCCTCCATTCTTCTCGAATTCATAACCACCCAAAATTATGGCTTGCGTAGGGTGTAGGAAGCCCGTAAGCCCCGAAGTTTTGTCGGTCCTTGGCTTTCGCCGGGCTTTGCAACGCAGTGACAGGCTTCCTTGTTCTTGGGCGGATGGCTCACCCAAAGGTCCATGTATGAGTAATTCCCAAAATTAGGGTCTCAGTTTGGAGCCCCTAGTATGTAATATAATCTATAACCAAAAGGCGCCCATACTTTGGCGAACAACCCGTATAGCATTCAAGCCCAAAGGGCTTCCCATGTAGCTACTCTGAGGCCCAAGTACATACTATGCAGCTACTTGTGGGATGTTTAGGGGCGATACCTTGAGGGAGGCTAGAGATTAGCTGCTGGTGCAGTCTACCAAAAACTTCCTGGCCTGGGTATGCAAATCCTCCATGCAATTTCACGTCCAGAAACTACGGCGCCGTAGGGTTAAGCACCTTGTGATAACACGGACTCTGACATGAGCCCTGAATATTTGTAGTATATCCCTTAATAGGTTCCCCCTAATACCCTATATGTTCCCCCTATAGGTCTCCCAACCTACATTTAGTCCGTAGCGCACATGTTGTTAGGGCTGTGCGCAAAACTGCACAGCTTGAGGGTTTGGGCCGAGCCTTGGGTAACCAAGCTGCCCCCGAATAAACCAGAACAAGGACCCCCTCCAGAGGCCAGACCTTGAAGAAGGAACCTATAGAGTTTAGGGTTTAGGATTTAGGGAACAAGGAACCTATAGGGAGTTGCATGTTTGCTCGCAGGACTAGCTTCCAAGAGCACATCTGCTTCAAGATTCCCATGGTTAAGATGAGGTGAAGACAAACGATTCAGAGCGGCACCTTCCATTTTCTTTCCCGTTATCCCCATATAATCCCAACGTATACCCTATAATCCTTATTTGGGGCGAGGCTTTGGGGCCTTTACCGGTCCAAAGCTCTAATCTTGAGGTTATATTTGGGGTAATATTGGGATAATGGAAAATCAAATGGAAACTAATATTTAGGGTTTAGGGTTGAGGAACCCCAAGAGGTGCCGTACAAATTATACCGTCCGTTTAACGCATGTCTATTTCAGAATTCCTCTCTCTTTTGGTCTAGTAAGGCATTTTGCTCAAAATCAGCTGGAGCAAATGTCTACAGCAGAAGCTGGAGTCGAAAGGAAACCCACTAGTCATACTTCAACCCGACTCGGAAGAACACAGGAAAAGAAACCCAGCATCCTCATCTAAGATCCTGCTATGCCCATCATAATACCCATCTCCCACCCTGAGCTCAAAACCAACCTCTACTTTGAGAGTAGATAAACCCTGAATATCCATGTATCATTCGTACAGCAGCCGTATAAGGTCTGATAACTTCAGACCTCTGAACTCTAAACGCCAGAGAATAACGCAATATCTGTTTGCCATCGCGAATGCGCTGTTTGGGACAAACCCCCCATTGTTTGGGTACTCAGGTCCCTGTAGGACCCTAAACCCTAGACCTTAAACCCTAAGCCCCAAACCCTAATCCCACAACCCAAAACCCTAAGGTCAAGCCCAGCATTCGGCACGTTTGGGGCCGGCTCGTTGCCCTTCGCCGGCCCCGGCGGAAGCAGTGCCGGCTTCGGTGCAGAAGCCAACTTCGCCTGTAGAGAGAAAGAGAGAGAGAGAGAGAGAAGATATTACAGTATATGATGTATCAGATGTATTCTTTTATAACATGTGTATATATATATGTATAAATACATGTCTCTCTATGCTACGTATTATCTTATGGGTTATTTTCCGTATAGTGTATTCTATTATATGGATATCATGCTGTCTATGTGCTACTCTTCATAAATTGCATATACATATATACACATCATAAATTATACGTTTGTATAAATGAGGGTCATACTTATAGTTAGACAAAGCAGATGTAGGGTCATATAGGGGAGGTCAGCATGTCTGCGGATGACCTGAGGGCCTTGGTTTTGGGGTTATGTAGTGTTCTACTGGCTCTTGCCAGACAATATGCAAGCCCTAAACCCTGAACCTTAAACTCTAAACCCCAAGCCCTAAAACCTAACGTAAGGAACCTGAAGCTTAGTAATTCATAGAAAGGATCTTAGGCGCAAAGCTGGCCAAGGGGGCTCATTATGCTCTATACATGGGTGGATGTCAAAATTGATCCCTTTTTGGGTACCTTACATATTAGGTGCCGTATTATAATAGGGATCCGAAAAGGAACCATAATTTTGACAACTACCCATACGTACGTATATTGTTGGCTAAAGGCTTCTGGCTTTACAGTAGAAAGCAGTTTAGGGTCCCTGTCCAGGATGACTCAGGGCTTGCACGGGCGCGGGGATTGATTTGGCGGCTCCTGGAGAAACTCCCTTCAAGTTGAAGTTTCAGGATACCTAGATTATACCTTAAACCCTAAACTTGGTTGGCCTTTAGAGACCCTTGAAAAATATTAGTATATAAAGATGGATCCATATAAAGCCAAGAAGGGAACATACCTAATGAACCCAAAGGCCTACCCAGTAAACCCTATGTACCTTTCCGTCGAAAAGTTCGTCTCAGCATCTCCCACTCCATTTCCTTGTTGCGCTATGTGCCTGCAATGCATGATGTTCCCATGGGCCTTCATAGGGCACTTCGTCAGTAAACAGTTTAGGTTTTAGGTTACCCTAAAGCCAAAAACCACTTGGAAAATGAATCTCGAAGGTCCTCGTTGCGACAACTTGGCCCCTATGCGAACACTCGCATACCTTCAGCGCGGCCAAATTCTGAACCCTACAAGCACTGCATTCAAAAACGTGGTCCCGAATGCCGATGTGCTGAATCATGCACCCAAAGGCCGAAAAATTGCATACCCAAAAGCTCTGCTCCAAAGGTCTACTGCAGCTGCAAACCTTATCATTGTAATTGCTCTTCCAGAATTTGTATTTGGATCGAACATATCCAGGCATCAATGCAGAACTAGGTAAGCAGATTACGAAATGCTAGTGTTGCCCATACTGCTGACTATCTTATAACAGGCAGCTAGGGCTAATAGGTTGTAACCTGGTTACAATTTGAGCGTTTGCCTACCTACCCGTGGAATCACGCTCTGATCAGCCTGAGGCGGACCTCCTGGCTTTGCTTCTGCAAGCTTCCTCAGCAGTGTTGAATGACAGGGAGTGGGCTCATCCAAACCATGGGCTTCTCTTTGGGTTAATTCTTAATGTTGGACCTCCTTTATTGTAGAGGTCCACTACAATGTGTTTTGGGGCCGGCTTATTCAGGACCTGGGCAATGATTGCAAGGTCCCTTGATGTGTGTTCTGCCTTGCTGGCCCCTGCACGGCCCCAAGCTAAAATCAAGCTGGAGCTCCTCAAGTCGCGACGGTGAACCTGTGTAGTCATCACTCCACTAGTGCTGGGCGTCGCGCAGGATACAAGCAACGAAACCCACACTGACAGAACCTGAACCCCTTTGTTCGGATGCTGCTCTGAAAGTTCGTGCCGAATCCTATCCTCCACACCTTGAGCCCCTAAACCCGAAAAGACGTTCATCCTGGACATCCCAAGCTTCGGAGTAGGAGCTTCAGGAATGTCTGGCGAAGCAGCGGCTTTCGGAATTGGCTTTGGCACTGACTTCGCCTGTAGTTTGGGGTTGAACGTCCCCCGGACCTCCAACTGATGAATGATGTTGAACTTGGGACGCGGGCAGGAGTAATCACAGCGTGATTGGGAAGTATATGCATATTGCGCAGTATTGCGTACTTGGACAGACAGGGGTCAGGAATGAGGCTTATGAGCCTGAGGTCGGTTTTCAGATGCGCATTCAGGGATAAGGGAGTGAAGGGTCTTCAAGAACCTATACGTCACACGACTGAAGCCAGGAAATGGCGAAATAAATGATGAACTGCAACAGGGGCTAAATTCTTCTTTGTTGGCGAAGTTGCAGGTGGAACTGGTGCTGCTGGCGCTGCTGGCGCTGCTGGCGCTTTCGCCGCGGCAGGCGCGGCAGGATTTGCAGCTGCGGGCTTTGGAGCGGCAGGTTTTGGGGCCGTAGGCTTTGGGGCAGCAGGTTTTGGAGCGCCCGGCTTCGGAGGGGCGCTGACAGCCGGAGCTGGCTTAGGGGCTGCAGGTTTGGGAGCTGCATTTTTGGGAGCTGCCGGTTTGGGAGCTGCAGGCTTGGCAGTAGCAGTGGGGGGAGCTGGTGGGCTGGTAGGCGCATTGCTGGCTTGCGGTGGCTTCGGTTTTGCCGGAGCCGCTACAGATTTCGCCTTAGGCGGGCCAGGGGCCTTGGGCTTGACGAGGGCCTGCTTGGGCGCAGGATCCTGCATGCTATATCAGCATGCCTCTCATGCCGACATGCCAGTAGCCTCATCCATGGCAATTGCGTGGAATCTCCTCATGCCTATGCTGGCTGCACATGTCTCGAGTATCGCGCAGCTCCATGTTCTATATTCAGTGGGATCTGGCAGCTACACCTCCCGGGAACAGAGGGTACCTGGACTTTGCTGATGGTTTGCAGAGTTTGCAGGATGCTTAGCCAATCGGCTCTTCCATCTAGGCCAGGCATGTTCAGGGCTCGAGGCTTACGTATATATTTGGACTCCCTTTATAAATCTTCAAAGCGCAGGGTTGCGCGAAAACAGGGGCATTGGCAAACAGTATTAGTTCTTTGTCTGGCAATGCCACACTCTATAGCTATCATGATCTCAATGTGCTCCAGGAGCCCTAGAAGGAAACGCATGAGGCGCTGCGATAGACTGGTCCAGGGTAGGACTGCGAACTCACAGTACGCGTGTTCTATGCTCAGCACGTCTCAGCAATATTTTCGGAATGCTAGCAACTCCCCAACGGCTCATCGTTCTGGGTCACGTCTTGCAACATCGCAAAACGGATCACCTTGAACCCTGTAGATGTGGCTTCTTGACCTCACACCCATGCCGCGCACTCTTTTGGGGGGAAGCCCTTAAGTCCAATATGGAAGACGAGCTCGATGGTTTTTGGCAGACTTGATCCTAGTAAACAAATGTGGCTTAAGGTTATCCCACTGGCTTAGGGTTTAGGGTTCTAAGTATACAGACAACTCCTACATTGGGCCCTAAAGTCAATATCATTGGGCTGTTTGGATCCATGGGCTATGGAAAGGATTCATTCTGATGACCTGGCTGTCCGTCAACGTATGATGCGCAGCAAGACTTATTACGCACTCATGCCCGCCAAAGACACCCCGCATCGAAGAGAAAAGCAGGACCATCCCTATAACCCTAAACCCAGTGCTTACGACCATAGCCTTGCATGGAGCTCCAAGTATGCACCACATTGTAGACTGTGGACCCCAAAGAAGGTCCAAAGAAGGTAGCATTGGTATCGTAGAGATTAGCGTCGCCCTAAACCCTAAGCCCTGTTGTGGCCTGCCTTAGACCTCAGGAGTCTAGGTAATGGTTCTTTCAACTTGCTGTGGCTTACTAGGGCCTAGTAGGGAATAAGGAAATATGTGTTCCATGCATTCTATCGGGTTTGATATTCCGGTATTCCCTTCTAAGAACCAATAAGACGGGAGGAAATAGAAAGGAGAGTTTTATAGCAGGCGCTGCAAGACATGCTTGGGTGCCGAGAATCCCAAGCCACCAACAAAACACGGCTACAACGTCGTGAACGGGCTTTGAGTCATACATAAAAGCGCGGACACGGTTGCCATGCAAAATCACCCTGAACCCTACCCCCTAACCCCTTAGCCATATCAACAGCAACGTTTAGGGCATCGCCGGCCAAAGAAGTATCGTAGGAGTTCCCAGTACCGTCCCCCCAGCTAACATGGATCCTGAAAGGCCTTGACTACAAAGACGATTGTCCTTTCGAAAGATGTCTGTAAACTACCCTGAGGCTGCAAATGGCCCAAGGCAGGTAATATCTATAGACTTTGCGGTCCAATGTAAACAATACAGACTTATAGTCCCCCTTAAGTAGATAGAATATTGCTTTGGGTATAGTATAATAAGATCCCCATATACCCCATATACCCTAGATACCCTATATTCTATCTACTTAATTTAAGGGGGACTATACCCCCAAACCCTAAGCCCTCAATAGTAGTTTCCATTTTCTTTTCCATTATCCCAATATAACCCCAATATAGCCCCTATCTACTGAAGGGGGACTATAGAGCCCCAGGAGCTATGGGTTTCCACCTTGCTTCGGGGTAGGGTGAGCCTTAAAAAAGCCCAACAGGACATGCAAAGCTCTGAGACGCAACCCTCTATATGGGTTTAGGGTTTAGGGGTTTAGGGTTTAGGGGTTAGGGTTTAGGGGTTAGGGTTTAGGGTCTAGGTTTAGGGCTCAGGGCTTGGGCCTGGCCATCTTAAACATTCAGTCCAGCTCAAACCCTGGACCGTGAGCCCTTCCCGAGTAATTATAAATGGAGCAACTGCACAATATGTCCACCTAAACCCAGCCCCTGAAGTCCCAAGAGTTGAAAAAAGCTGCAGTCTGGCATCGCGAAGCCCAACGCCTACTACAGCAGCCTGAATAAAGAGCTTAATATTTGAAGACGGCAGGCCTTCTGCAATGAGCGGAAGGCAATAGCCTGCGTTATCCCCGAAGCCCTTAACGCCGGCTAGTTTCAGGCAACAAGTAACAATACCACTAAGTCAGGCTTGCTCAAGCTTCTAGCGCGCCCATCACACTCCCATGAGATCGACCCCCCAAGGTCCAGGCCCATAGGCGTAAGGAGGATGCGGCATTTGTCCGCGCTGAACTTTTGCTCGCAAAGTGCTCCCAAAAAAACAACTTTTGGAAGAGTATGTGGGGAGGGGAGGTAGCGCTTAACCTACATGACTGTTTCCTTGACAAACGGAGCACCAGGGTTACCAATTTAGACCATCGCTCGCATGCTACGAACTGCCTGGCAACATCTTCCCGTCCGTTTGGAGTGCTGAAGCCTAAGCCTAAGCCCATTCGTGTCGTTGCTGCACCTGGTCAGCGGTATACGAATTTGTCAAGGACCCTGTCTCAAGGTTCTGAAGCCGCAGCTCTGGGATGTTTAAGTATTGGGGCGCCATCTGAATACTGTTTTTCAAGTTTCAAATTTTCGCTGAGCTGGTCGTGGTTGAGTTGAACTCCTTGTTCTTGGGCATTCACTATGATGCCTGATTTGCCGGGGCAGGATCCAGGTGAGCCCCCTCTTCTCACCTGCATTTGGGCCCAACATGTAAACCACGAACACAGAGGTTGCACGCAATCTTGCGCCTGCGCGTGCTGGGTCTTCATGAGCAGGTCACTATCGTCAGTGGGGTCTAGAATGAGCCACGTCTTGGAAAGACCCCTCATCATGCCACGCCTTTTGCTGCACAACAGAAAAATAAGTCACACGATGGCAAACCTTGTAAACAAACTAACTTACAGAGGTCACAAGCCAAAAGCGGACGACGCCTTCGTGATGCTTGATTTTCTGGCGGCCTAATTGTTACAAGGGGCCTAGACCTATAGACTAAAGCAGGTGACCACATATATGATAGTTATGGGATACCACCCATGTAGTCTTCTCATGAACCCTGCAGGCTGTACTCGAAGTCCCGCTCATGGTTTACCTTACAGACTGGCAAGGCCTTGCCGTCCACGACACAACAAGGAAGCAGCAGGTCGTTATGAGGGAATGTACTGGTATCTGTACCAAGATTACGTGAGCTATAATCTAAACTCCTAGCACCCCCCTTCCCATAATAAACCCTTTAATACTCCCCTCTATAATCCCTTGTATAAGCCCCCATGTCCTAAGCATGATGTGGTCCAAGGCACTAGCAATGGAGCTGGAGCCGGGTCTGGCATTGGGGGTTATTTCCTGCCTCTTTGGCTTCTCCTTCCGTAGCGGCTTAGTGAGCGGCCTGCAACGTCAAATGTGAAACACAACAAATCCTAGGCCAACCTACGCCTGTGACAGCTTTTTGAATTTGACCTTCGTTGTGATGATTCGGTGATGATGATTGGCCGTGTGGACAGTATTTCTACTGCTGTAGTACTCCCCTCCCCACTAATATCAAATTCCCCACCCTCCAATTCACATTCTGCATTCCAACCACGGTATGCTGTCATTGATGCATTGCACAAATCCAAGTAATACTGGAATAATGGGAAATAAAATGGAAACTACTATAATATGTTGGGGTTGTATTGGGGTAATATTGGGATAGTGGAAAATAATGGAAACTACTATAATATTTTGGGATTGTATTGGGGTAATATTGGGATAGTGGAAAATAAAATGGAAACTACTATCATATATTGGAGGTTGTATTGGGGTAATATTGGGATAGTGAAAAATGAAACCACTATGGAAAATCAAATGGAAACTACTATCATATGTAAGCTATAATCTAAACTCCTAGTATCCCCCTTCATAAGCCCCATAGTAGTTCCCTATATAGTCTCCTATATAATACCCCTTTAAGGAGTTTAGACTATAGCTCATGTAATGTTGGAGGGGGGCGGGCGTCCTGGGCCCTTTGTCTCCTAACTTGGCAGAGGTCATCAGGTCTCATCCTGCGACCCTTCGCACCTATAGGGTTTACGGTTTATAAGACCTTCGTAGCTATGAAGGTTTTCCTGCCTAGACCTTGACAAGGGCAGAATATGTTTCAAGTTGCCTCGTCCAAGAGCACACTCTTACGCGACGGTTCTAGATTGGTTACTCAACGGCCCTTTCCGCGCTGTTTACGTTCATAAGGATCCGAATACTCGGGTAGAAAGAGGCTCTTGAAAATAGATGAAAATAGGTGCTTTGGTTCAAGATTCCACGAAGATTCTTTCAGACTAAAGCTTGCAATAGGGCGCGGCTCAAAATCCAAATGAAGACAGTTGGAGCCTTACCCGGGTCTTAACCCAGCCTCTGTTTTGGCCCGTACCCTGCATCGTGATTAGGAAGCTGTGCGCAGGCTCTGATGTGCCAGAAAAGGATGAGGGTATGATCCTGCATAAGCAGGCCAGCCCAACGCTTGAGATCATATCTTGCATTGCCCAAACCAACAATCGTGGACCACCCAACGCAAACTTCCGCTGAAACTGCACATATTTTGCAGCCCAAGTGATAAGCGAAAACCCCTTAACCTACTTATGAACCCTATAAGTCCCATCCAGAAAAGCACTGAAAGCATTTTTGGCGCGGGTGTCGAGGAGCGCGGACAGATCATGGGCTCTGCCCATGCTGCCACACCCAATTGGGACACAGCAGTTGAAGGAAACCGGGCTAGACCCTGCATTTGCAAAGTTCCCCGTAACAAGTACAATGTGGGGTTTAGGGTTTAGAGTTTGGGTTTTGGGGCTTAGGGTTTAGGGTTGTTACAGCTTGGGCTTTAGAGTTTGAAGTAACTTACAAGGGGGATAAGTGAATCTATAATCTATAAGTCCTAACCGTTCTAGTTTTGGGATGTATACGTATAGTTATGTAATCAAGGGGCACTACCCTGTACGCAACAGACTCCACTGTTTCAGCTTCTGACTTACTGGTTGTTAGAAGGGAATATGGCAACAGAATCCCTCCATCAGCCCTATATAGAACATATTCCCTTATTCCCTACGAACACCTAGACCCTAAACCCTGAACTCTGAACCCTAACACCCCTAAACCCTAAATACACATACATATATATGTATATATATACACATTTATATACGACTATTTTCCCTGACAGGAAATATCTGCGAGGTCTTCATTTCCAGGGCCAGGATCCTTGGGAGCAGGTTCCTATGTCCTATGCCTGACTGCTGCGTCTTGGAAAACCAGTGCACCACATGCTACCCTGCTCCTGCTTCAGAAGGGGTTTATAAGGTGTAGGTGATAATTCAAGGCAAGCGGTGTTTGCCACATGAGTTCTTGAAAACATTGTCGCGCTCAGCGCCTCAAGGTTTCCGTGATAAACCATGACATTTGACTTTTGCTGCGCCTTCCTGACTTGCTCTTCCGTACTGTAGGGCCTGGGGTTGAGGGGCTTGTTTGAGAAGAAGAGATTGCGAATGCTGTAGCTGCTACTGCTCTGATCCCGCTAACTAGGCCAATGTAGGTAATAATTGAAGACTTGAGGGCCTCATGTATATATTCTTTGTATACTTGGATCAGTAAACCTTTACCGTAAACCGTTAGGGTAACCCTATATAGAATCTATTAGTATACTTGGATCCCCTAGGGTAGCTTTTAGAGTCCTACTTAAGTGGGATGTAGACATAACTAAACGATTGCGCGATGCAATCTTGGGGCGGCATGTAATCTCTGAATCTTGGCCCCCAGACACCTACAGGCCAGAGCTGCAAAAAGTTCACAGACACCTCGGCTTGCCAAAAGGCCTCGACATTCTTGAACTTTTTTTTTTCTTTGAGAAGCTGCGCTCCACACACACACAAGAGATGCGTAAGAATCAGGCATTCCACAGCAATCAGCTTCAGCCTTGTAGGTGAAACTCTTGTATCAAGAGTCTAAGGCAAACCTTAGGAGGACCCCCCACACTGTAATAGTAGAATAATCAGAATATAGGAGGACCCTAATATATTCCTTATTATCCCTTGTAGTCACTATTACTGGGGTCCACATAAGCCAAACCCATCTTGATCTCAGAAGCCGGTGGCTGCATGCGCAGCCTGTCCGACATGCGAGATGTGGTTTGCTGTCCCGGCCCCAAGCGCTGCGTTCTTCTCAAAGACAGTTGGGGGATTCCCAAAATTAGGGGTACTTTTTTGGGGGTCCCAATAATAAGGACTCTAGTATTTTGGGGTCTATATTGGGGTCCCCCCTATTTAGGGAAACTACCAGTTTCCCATCATTTGCAAACAGGGTTGTTCGCTGTCTCGGCGAAGTCAGAAGCCTTCGGAATAGTCAATTGTGCGTTTAAACTTGCTGTTCGCAATAGGTGAAAATTGTTCTAATTTGCTAAACGTTACATGCAAGTCCTTCACAAAACTGTTGAAGACGTCTCTGACTCTAGCCACTTCCTCAACTCAGTTATTTTACTTTGCGAATTTTCGTCATGATTGGAGCATTGCTTTCAGGTGTTCATGCCTTCTCCCGTCAGTATTTGGTGGGTTGTGCACGGTTTAGGGTTTTTAGGGTTTAGCTTCTTCGGTGGTGCTCAGTGCTCCTGCTACCGGGCGGACTCAGAAAGCCTGTTGCAAAAAGGGGTAAACCTTCTTCATGAGATCTCCAGCCCCCACATGAGGGTACTTATGAGTCAATGTAGCTATATCTACTACGTGCCCAGGCAACGAAGTAGGTATGTGGAAGCCTGTTTGGGTAAGACAAATCGCTGCCCCCGAATAATAAACGACATCCCCGCCCCCGCCCGAATATTGAACAATCTAGTGCCCGAAAAAAACTATGTTGGAAAAGAGTGGATACTTATGCTGAAAGAAATAGATAGGGCTACCTATAAGAGGCCTTTGGAGCTACAACTATCCACATCTGTATCTGACAGTTAGAAGCCTTGGAGACCCGAAGCTGTATAAGTTCTGGGTTCTCTGGCCGGTTTTCGGGCATGCCTTGTCCTCGTGGGTTTTTTGTTAAATGCCCTCTGCAGTTAACTCCACCTGTTGCACAAGCTGCGGCCAGTCTGCCTCAGGTCTTCTGAAGCCGGGGTGGGCGGAGAACTACAAATCAACACACCACCCTAAACCCTAAACCCTAAACCCTGAACCCTAACCCTAAACACAAAGCCCCAACCCAACAACTGGAAGTTGTACACAGGCAAAGTTAGTCATTCTTGACAGCAAGATGTTTAGGGTTACGAAGCGACATGGCAGCAAACTTCCAATCAATTCCCTAGCCCAGCCATTCCAGGCTCCCTTCTGGCGGCATGATGCGGCTGCTCATAGAGGAGCATTCGCACAGCATGATCCCCCCAAAACCGCCCGTGTGTGTTGCAATACGGAGCAACGCTTATCAAAGGAGTCCATGTGGAGCCCTCACTTTGCATCCAAAAACCAGCGTGTAACAGCCACGAGGATAAGATGTCTACACACTTCTAGGTCGATTCTAGGATTCTAGGTCACCTGAAGTGCTTTGTGCTCAAGCGCAGATAATGTTCCACTCAGGATGCGGCACTTCGCAGCAAATTGCAGCCGGCAACCGCAGTCGCCTCGGCCTCAGCAGTTCAAGGAAACTGTGAGACTGGGAGCGTTTGAAGCTGGGGAGCGTTTAAAGCTGGAACCGCTGGTGGTGCTCTGGGGGGCACCGTAAATTATGTACCAGGGAGGACCACACATAGATACAGATCTCCGATGCATTTTGAATATATGCCAGGGTACCAATTGCAAATATTGCAGGGACTATAGAGCGAATTGATTGGGAGAGTAAAAGAAAAGGGGGTCAAAAGGTGTTGAGTTTGGAGATACCTCTGGGCATGCCGCAATTGCCTTGAAGTCGTGATAGACACGAACCCTGAAACCTAAATCGCTTATCCCTCCTAAGCTTGCGCCCCATGATGAGACCACGACCCAAAGAAGGCCGGCATCCCAATCCATGGCAGGTGGCATGCGGCGGGGGCATTTGGACATTGACAGCTTCCCGAGCCACCAGTGCCAAGCAGTTTTTTTGCAAAGCCCCTGAGTTTGGGCAAGCTTGGAGAACATGAAGGTTCATGGTCGTTCGAGAGGCGACTGAAACTGATCGGAATCACTGAGCTCATGTCAGGAACGTTTGACGACAAAAAAACACAAACGTTATTCCTGGCTTATGTACTGGAAGAAGAACCGCACAATGTAAGGAAAGGCCTCTTGGTCAGTGAAACGTGCTGGTTTCAGACTGCAGCTTCATATAATTAAGTGAGTTGCCACTTGCAATTTCAGTCATGTGATCTTACGAAGATTGTGGTCTACCGGCTTCTGGAGTTCGGCTCTCAGGCTTACAAGGCCAGTATGTAAAGTAAAGCACAACTTTTTCACCCTGCAGTGGGTTCTGCCCTGTTCGAAGCCTTCCGGAAAGAGGGCCTCATAATGACTCCAAACCCACAACGGGATCCCTCGGGTAGAAAACGCTCTTTCCGGAGGCCTCCGTCCAAAGGCAGAGTTGCAGAAGGAACGGAACACTTGCATGCAGGGCCGAGCCAGCTGCTCAGGCTGTTCATATTTCTGATTCAACAGTCATGGCTCCTAAAAATGAGGGTTAATGCGCCACGGATATCCCAGAGCATTTGTGATACAGGTGTCATGCGCCCTATCCCCTTGCAACAATGACCTGCTTTTTCCTGTAAGGGTCAGGGTTGTGGCTACCTTTCCACAACACTTCCCAGAGCTCAATCTCGCCCCTACGTGCGAATTTCCCACTTGCAGGCACACGGTGCGGCGATATGTGCAGGGCACAGAGGATACTGGTGCCTCCTGAAATTCTAAGGTCCCAAGTCTGGTAGATTTCAACCTTCTGGTGAAAGCTGCTCTCCCACCTTCACTTGTCATAGATGAACCATGCCTGTAAAAGGAAACAACCATCAGAGTCGTCATGCTAGATGCTTAGACCGGGATTTCTGAGGTGGGACCTTTGCGGTGCAGTTGTAGAGCACACGTCATCTTCGCCAGCTAGTGCGAGATTAGGACGTGTTAGCATTACAGGATATTATTACAGGACACTACAGCGTCACTTCATCAGGGTGCTAGACTTGCCTGAATCATGTCAGGCGTCACCTTCCGCTTTGGCTGTTAATTAAAACCCCGGAACCCCAAACTGCTGAACCCGCCTCCTCCATGCCCACAACAAGCAAGCACGATACACAAGGATGGAAGATATGGATACTGTCATAACTTAGTAGCTTTCGGCAAACTACACCTCTATAGGATAACATCTTGGCGGGCGTTCAGAACTGCCACTACACATGAGAGTGAGCGTTGTCTACCTCGACAAAGGCTCGAGAAGGCTAATCAAGGCTGTGTGCCTGTTTGCGCGTGCCTTAAATCCCTAGTCAGCAGGGGAATCTCCGATGCTTCTTACCCTAAACGCTAAGATCATGTCCTGGTATTTCATCGCTGCTAGCTGCTGTTGCTGCCGCCGCTGCTGCTGCTGCTGCAACTACTGGCTAGGGTGCTACTGCTACCGCTACCACCACCTCTGCCTCCACCACCACCACCACCGCGGCCGCGGCCGCGGCCGCGGCCGCCGCCACCGCCACCGCCACCACCACCACCACCACCACCACCACCACCAACACCAACAACACCAACAACAACAACAACAACAACAACAACAACAACAACAACAACACCAACAACACCAACAACACCAACAACACCCACAACACCAACAACACCAACAACACCAACAACACCAACACCAACACCAACACCAACACCAACAACACCAACAACACCAACAACACCAACAACACCAACACCACCAACAACACCAACACCAACACCAACACCAACACCAACACCAACACCAACACCAACACCAACACCAACACCAACAC
>CAJNIZ010019557.1:194002-210897 GCA_905231905.1 Symbiodinium pilosum | reverse complement strand
CCGTGGATTACCTCACAACGTGTACAGTAAGCAGGCAACAGGGCGTCTCTAACTTTTGCAACTCGCTGTGCGCATGGCTCGAGACTCAAATATTTTTGTCTAGCATCCAGAAGCATGCGCAAACAAAGTTGTGCGTCCAAAGGCACATACATGTCAATAACATTACCCAGCTGTTGCCACAAGAGCCAATCGTTAACGCACCTTGTTGCACTTATGATTTGCCGCACTAGTGGAATTTCAGCAACGGCACGCAAAATGAGCTTGAATATTCTAGATTATTAGGTGGTCAGGAATCTCATTCAACTACAGAGATGAGAACCCTTGGCATATCATGGCTCGCGTAATGTAAAATGAATTAACCATCTACTTTGCACCAAGCTACGTGCACAGGGTTTAAATTTAAATTGTGTTTAGACTCATATGCCGAAACCTCAAACCACCTGTGGTTGAATCCTGCTTGCTGTAGCCGCCTGTCAAGTTTCAAGCCCCACATCCTTACCAGTGCGTCTTCTTAGTGGTAATTATCTGGGAAAGCCAAACTAGCATGCAATGAGGTATGGCGCATTTCGGTCGCCAACCATCAAAGGACAATTGCCGCAAGATGCCAACAAGAAGGGGGGCAATCAAGCGAATTACTCAGCGAGATCCCATGCCCGGAAGAACCAGCGACCAAATCAACCAACAAAAACCAAGCCGCAAAACCCCAACGCAGAGCAAGACAGTACCCGAAACCGAAGTGCACCTCGCTGAGAAAAGACGCTACCTGAGGAAATGGTAACAGTAGTGAAACAGAGGTGAAACATCAAAGTAGGACCGCAAAGGTCAAAGGGTTATACGGCTACAAGAGCATAGATCATCAAGTGAGGGACTCGGAAAAAAACCAGCGTCTCCTTTCCTTGGAACTGCGCACTACTCACTGTTCAATGGGGTAACTACAGTCTTGTTTCAATGGTCAAACTCCAGCATCTGAGATTAGGCGTGCAAAGGCTTAGAAGCTAAGAGCGACATTTCCAGGCTCATGGTCATTTTGTTTGGGATTATACCGTGCTAGTGAGGATGGATCTCTTTCGTGGGCATTGTGGTCCAGCACAAAAGATGTAGCCGCACAAGCCAGGCATGCTTGCAGGAAAGAACATCAGCAGCAGCCAAGCGTTGTATGTGCAGACATGCGCCACCATGCGCCATTCAAGTTCCTTTTGGGTTGCCTCAAGTTGCCAAACCTGTGAAGCAAACGTTTGCTTCTTATACGGGCTATGGCTGTATCTACATGGTATCTTCATAGGAGCGCTTGCAGGAAATTCAACGGAAGCCTCGTCAACACTCAAGCTTACTCAAGGCTTTCAACCTTAGTTCGCACAAGCCTGGTAGACGACTCGTTTAAACCCCAAGCGAACGCTATGTAGGGGCTCTGCTTTTCAGACACTCCTGGTAAGTCTGAACATGCTACGTGTGGGCACAGCGCCCCACGCATGGCAGGTTGACAAGACGCTTAGCATTTTCAGACGTTCGGTCAGGAATATAGAGTCAGGAATGGTCCATATTTCGCAGTTTCAGGCAGAGGTCTTGAGCTTGATAATTTTAGGATCCGTGGTCTATGGCTGAAAGCTTTGGGTTCGTGGCCCCGGGGATTGGGCGAAAGACGTCATTTCCTACACGACTGACTGTGCATAGCATTTTTCACGAAGCCCCAATACCTACCCATGCAGTTTGAAGACGGACGCTCTAGATGTCTTTTTAATGCATAGCCTGGGTGTATGTTTGCGGAGAGGCCTGACAATTTCGTTCTTGCAGAATCGCAATCATTGCTGTTTGTTTTAACGCGGGTTGGTTTATGTACATACTAAACGCTAAACCCTATGTAACCATGGGGTCCTAGTATGAGTCTTACTTGTTCTCTGGGTCTCATGTACGGGCCCCAGCTGTGCGAGGTCTTATTCAAAGCTGCAGAACAGTTATAATAGTTGCCTAAGATCGGTGACCCCAATATAGACCCTCCAAATAATCCCCTCCCCTTTATATTGAACCCCCCCATCCCCTCTAATATTAAATATTCCCAGTAAATCAATTTGTGCCACATAGTAGGAGTATTTAACATTAGGGGGGGCAGGGGGGGGTTTAATATCAGGGGAGGGGATTACTTTAAACCTCATTATACGGACCCCCAAATGATACGCCTTACTTTGGGAAACCTCCGTAGATGAAAACACCATCAGAGCGTGGCTGCGAGTATGTCAGGCTCGCTCAGGGGAGAATGCAACCAGATTGGGGTGAACTTATCAAACTCGTGGCCTTTTTGATCTTTTAGAACAGGTTTGGTTGCCTATCCGCGTTATGATTATTTTGTCTCCCAATTCAGGTACATCTTTCCCGCAATGGATTCTGCAGTCCCCAAACGCGGAGCACTCATAAGCCTCAGGCCTTGAACCCCAAATCCCCAAACCCAAGCGCTGAACCAGAAACTTAAAACCTGTACGTAATCCCCAGACCCCAAAACCATAAACCCCAAACCCCTGAACACAAGCAGCGGTACCCTAAACCCCGGACCGTAAAACCCTAAACCTTTAACACCTGAACCCCCAAACCCAAATTCTCAACATTCCCAAAGCACCCAAAACCCCCCAAACCCAAACAGAACCGAAACCTAACAGCTCAAAAACCAACAACCGCAAAAACCCGACCCCCCCGTCAATAGAAACCCGAAAACCTTAAACCTTCCCGTAGCCCAGGCCATGCCAAGGACCCCAGCTGCTTCGACCACACTCCAGAAGCCACCCCGAAGATGCTTGGACCGTGGGAGAATAAGATATTCGTTTAGGGTTGAGGTTTAGGCTTTACAGTGTTCGTTTCAGTAAGAATCACATGGGGTTATGCAGACATGATGGAAAAAACAAGCGAAAGTTTAGGTTTCAGGGTTTCAGGTTTAGAGGTATGGAGGGAGTTACACTGCTGGCTGTTATAGGCAGTTATACGTTTACAGGGTTCAGGGGTCAGGGGTGGTTTAGGGTTAAGATTTTGGATTTCGGGTTCAGGGTCTGGGGTTGGTGTTGAGTCTAGGTTTGAAGACTTTGCATTCCTCAAAATAGTGGTTCCCTCTTACAGGGTTTTGCTACAGTGCTGGATTGCCTGTTGAGAATTGCTTGTAGGATTCCACAAGCTTGCTTTAGGGATTCTGGGCATTGATTGGGAGGGGATATGGGGGTGTGTAGGCTTATATAGGGTTTATAGGGTTTAAGTTGATCTTGTAGGTTGACCATGCCCCCAACCGGCTTACGGTTATGCATAGCGAAATTCCCTGGGTACGCAACCAGAACAACTGAAGCCTGTCTTACCTGTTAGGGTTACAGTCCCCCTTAAGTAGATAGAATATGGCTTTGGGTACATTATCATGCGATTCCCATATACCCCACATTCTATCTACTTAAGGGGGACTATGAGGGTTTAGGGTTTAGGCTTTGGGTAGAGCTGGACAGCGGCTGCTGCGGGTTGAGGATTCTTGAGGTTTTCAAGGTTAGGCTCGATCCCTTAAACCCTAAACCTTGAAGCCAAAACCCGAGAGTTTGGGGCAGTTTGGGCTAGGGTTTTGGGTTTGAAGTTTCAGGAAGGTCGCGTTTAGGTGAGACACTTTGGGCATAGAGCATACAAAGGTTCCTACCAGAAATTGCTTTAGACCATGAACACTGGTTTGTCACAACTACGGGGCTCCTATATACCACCAACATCATCGGTCTCTTGCCTTGGGAAGCCCCTAAACCCTAAACTTTTCCCAAAAGGGGATTGATTCTACCTTCAAGCCTAGATATTTCTGGTGCCAAAAGGTAGGGTAAGGGTTCTCTGGCAAGAGGCTCATGATCAGGCTTTAAGGGCTTGCATGTTAAGTTTAGGCTTTAGGGCTCGAAGATGGGGCTATGCGTTTGGTGGTGCTGGGCTTAAGTGTTTTGGGTTACGTGAGGAGTATTTACGATGAAAAGTCCATTCATGGCTGGTGTATACGTCTGCAGCAAACGGGTCGGTATACGCGACGGCTATTGATCGGGGATTGTCTTAGAGGCCAAACTTTTTGGGCTTGCGCATTATGTTCCGGTCTTCGGCTGCCCTAAGCTTCCAAACTTAAGCGTAGAAATCCTGGTTCAGGAGACCCCAAGCCCCAAAAACCTTGAACCTGAAACCTCAACCCTAAATCCTGAACCCTACCCTCCCGGAAATCTCAACCCAAACTGCTAAGGCAGCGCGAGGGGCCGGCAGTGGGTCTACCGCAGCAGCAGGTTGGTGGAGTGTCCTGCGTATGGACATTAGGGGTTTGACTTGAGGAGCTACCAGTTGAAAGTATAACTCCTTCTCATGACAGCTGCCCATAAGCTTCCCTCGACGCTGCAGCTCCAAGGTTCAGGCAGGACCCAACAAGTTTCGAAACCCCAAGGTATCTGGACGACAGTATGATGATGACTCAGCGGGTGCCAACATGTTTGAAATTATGCGAAGGTCTCCAATTTGGAGCCGTAGACTTTGTTAGAGCCGGGGGGTGGATTGGTTCGCGTATGCACTGCGATGCATTCAAAGCTTCAGTGATGCTCCCAACAGGCTATGGCACAGCTTTGTTGAAAGCTCAGGCTTAAAGATTTTGACTCCCTAAGCTGACTGATCCTCAGTAGGGAATAAGTGAAAGTAATCGCTGTATAGCACCTATGGAATACAATCCCTTAGTCCCTACTAAGAACCAGTAAGTCAGCCGTGTGCTTTTGCTGGAGCTTGCCTTGAATCAACATGCTGGCTGTTAGGAAAGAAGGGAATATGCTATATGAGCCATATTCTAAGCTTCTCAAAGGGGGCTATTTAGGGGATTATATAGGTTACTACTATATGGGTTATTAAGGGGTATATTAGGAGTTTAGATTATAGCTCAAAAGGGGTTGTACAGGGTTGTTATCGTACCATATTCTTAACTAACAATCTGTAAGTCACTGCCAACCTTCGAGTAGCTGCAGATTACGTAGGCCTCATGTCTCAGAGCAGCGTTGCTGTTTTATTAGACCCTGAAGTTTGAACCCTTGACCCAAGCCCGGCAGCATTCTCCAAAGCGTACTTCCATGATTAACCCTAGATCCCCAGGTCTTAACGGCATGGCCAGACCTGAGCCTGGTCCTAGAGCCAAGAGCCCATGAACCCCAAACTATAAACGCCAAACCAGAAACCCCAAACTATAAACTCCAAAGTCTGAGCCCTAGACTAGGAACCTTAAACTGCCCCCGCCCGTAGCCTCCGAACTTTTTTGCGGAAGGCCTGGCGGCTGGGCTTCCGCTGTTGGCACGGCGGAGGCTTGGAACACGCTGTGGTTATGGGATTTGGGGTTGAGGGATTCAGGATTCAGGATTCAGGCAGTTCGGGACTAGGGACTTGGGGACTAGGACTTCAGGGACTTGGGGTTTTTGGGAGCAGTTTTAGGATTTAGGGTTGAGGATTAAAGTTTAGGGCCTCTTTCAGCAAGATGCAACGGTCCAGAGAGAGAGAGAGATAGACAAGAGAGAGAGAGAGAGGGAGAGAGAGAGAGAGTGTGTGTGTGTACTGCCGCGCATGTTGTTCAGGACGTAGGGTTTGTTTTCTGGGCGGGAGCAAGAAAGTGCGATTTAGAACATGCTGCTTCTCAAGCCTTCTCAGGGACCGTAATAGTAGATCTTTTCATGCTAAATGTCATTTGCCTTATTCCTGGTTTGAAGTCCACAACAGCACCGATCTGAGCCCTAGTGAACTGGCACAGCGCTGACGTCCCCAATGTCATGTTATAGGCAGGAAGCTAAGCTTGAAAGTCCATGGACTATTTGACCGATCATGACTTGAGCACCGCTTTTCTTATCGTGTAGGAGCCAGGAGCAGGCAGAGATAAAATTCAGGGACATAAGCAAAACTATAGTAAAGCGATAGGGCCCCCTCACAAAAGCGATGCCCCCGAAATGGATGACAGCAGTGTGCAAAAACCCTGTAAAGCGATAAGCCCCTCCAAATTGATTGCTTAGCTGTTTACTAATAACTTAGGTAGCTGCTTACATAGTCTCACAGCTTTTGTATTACGCCTTTGACATTTTTGCTTTGAGACGCTATTCTGCTTGTCTGACCTACGCCATCCCCAATCGTAAGCCCTACACCCTGAGCCTTCAAACCCCAGCGCCAAATCACAGTAAACCCTACACCCTGAACCTGACAAACCCTAAACCCCAAACCCAAAACGCTACATCAAAAGTCCGAAGGGTTTAAAAAACTCGTAAACCTCAAACCCCAAAATCACTAACCCCTAAAACCCTAAAGATGAGTGTCCTCACCGTGAGGTCCAAGCGCTTGAAGTACAAACTGCACCGGAGGCCACAAATTGCCTTCGAGGGTTTTTGGGGTATTGGGAACATGGATTTAGGGTTGATGTTTGAGGGTCCGGGGTCTAGGAATTTAGGAATTTCAGCGTCAGGGCCGTATGGTATATTATAGGGGTTTAGGGTTTTTAGGCTTTAGGACTCAGAGATTTATGCGCTGTGGGTTGAGGGTTGAGATGCCTCGGTTCATTATTGGGATAATGGAAAGAAAATGGAAACTACAGGGAATATAGGGGTTATATAAGGATTATATAAGGTTATATTGGGGTTCAGGGTGTCAGGGTTTGAGAGAGTTCTAAAAGGTTACATGCCTCCTAGTCGGCAGAAGGATCGTTTGGAAGTATTTCCATGCTTGTCTTCCTGAACTCCGCCTACAACCGCATCCCCCAAAACTGATACCCGCAAAATCTGTCATGTGACCCTCAAAGACTGTGGCAGATGCTGCAGGCAAGCATCATTTTTGAAAGGGCAGAGCACGTCTCGGCATTGAATTCCCACACGTTTTTTGAAGGGTCCTGGTGACTGGTAATCATTCACTTGCCTCAAACCTTTACTACACTTGCAACTGCCCCAGCCGCAAGTACCTAATTATTGGGTATGTAGACCCTCAAAGCTGGGGTTACATGTCGATCCTTGACCCTACATAGAATATCAATAGTTTCAAGTTTCTTTCCATATAGAAGCCCTATATATCCCGCATTTAGCAATGTTCTTTCAGGTCTTTGACCAGCCCCGCCTCGCCAAGAAGACGTGTCTACGAAGTTGTAGTAGTGAAGCTGTGGAACAAAGCGCAATGTTCTTAGGATCTAAGGCATAAGGCGCCCCAAGAAGATCTGAAGGTTTCAGGTGCTTAGCGCTCTGGAAGTTCAAGCTTAAGAGCTTTCGACGGCTGGCATCAAGGGTTTTAGTCTAAAAGAAGGCAGCGATGCCCGATATCTTGGCAGCCGGCACAGGTTCCAAAAAGTGTAGGCTTGGAAGTCTGAGCCTGTAATTTGGGCCCTTAGCCAGTTTAGTGGCAGTATAGCGGTGTGAAGGGGGCAGATATACTAGGTGCCCATGGTTTTGATGCTAGTTATCAAGTGAGCACTTTCCTTAGATGGACATGGGCTTTCCCAGGGTTTTCCGTCAAATGAAATTCTTGGTACAGTAGGCTCCCAGGTGAAACCCACATCTCCAAGTTCTTGTACTTAAGCGAGACGTGCAACTCAATGCTAAGGGTGCTCCATGCCTTTTTTGAAACCCTGCACAGCCCAGCTGCAACAGTGAAGCTATGGCAGATTCAGCGTAATATGCAGGAAGGCTCTTGATGGAAGTCTTAGAAGCAAACCTGGGGTGTCTTCCTATGTCAAGAGTTCAGAAGATGACCCACATGAAGCAGAATCTGTCCGCTGACTCCGCCGTGCATGCCACCTTTTTTGAAAACAGCTCTCTCTGATGAGACCTTAAGCAATAGAGAAAACCATGTCCATGTTTTTTAGTAACCGTGCAGTTGCAAGCTCTCCTGCCTAGATTCCGGACCCCAAACCTTAAAGCCTAAAGAAGACCTGTTCGTGGCTTTGCTCCCCGCTGCATGCCGGGCAATCGTAACCCTTGAAATGACACCAGGACATGATGGAATGAAGGAACCATTGTGATCTTTAGTCCTACCACTGTCTAGATAAAAATCAGAACGCGGGTTATTGAGAATCTTATGAGGATTATGGGGACTACTATAGGCATCCATTTCCCCCTTCCCAACTATGCATGGGTAGGTAGTATGCTCACTACTTGCTGATCATTCCTGCTAGCCAGCAGCCAGTAGACCGTGCTGCTGGGAGGTGGGCCTGTAGCCTGTCAGCCACCAAGAACCTGGAGGTGTACAGTGCAGAGGAGGCAGGAGGGTGGGTTGGTGACTTTTGGAGCTACGGGTTGAGGGATGACAGCCTTCAGTTGAGGCTGAAGGGACTTTGGACTGAATGGGTCCAGGTGATCCCCTTGTCCAAAGCAAGCCTGAACCCTCACGGGGCGTGTGTGCCAGACTGAAGGATGCTCCCCAGTTTGGCTTCTGCCCCAATATGATATAGACCCCCCAAACTGTAATCCTTATGATGAGCACCCACATAAAATGGTACTCCTATACCCCCGGTATAACCCTGATTATTGACGTAAGCCCCAAACCCCAAACCCTTAGCCAGGTCGAGGCCGCCGCACTAGCGAATCCGTTCGCAGTGCTGGGCCGAGCGGCGGAGGCAAAAGGGAGACTTGGGCATTCCCATTCGGGTAGAGGGATTATGTAGGGAGCATTGCAGAGTCAAAGGTGGATTATCTAGGGTTCAGGGAGTATCCCCCGAAATTTTGAAGCGCTTTGTCGGGATTTGGGGCAAGGGGTTTTGTTTGGCCTATAGGGTTTGGAGTTTACGAGTTCGGGCTTTCAATTCAGTTCAGGGCACAAAGGTTTGTGGGTTAGGGTTGGGTGTTGAAGGATGAGGATTGGGTTTGAGGGTTCAGGGATTGGGGGTTTTGAGGTCAGGCATTCGTGTTTAGGTTTTTACGTTGGGGGTGGTGCAGGGTTTTTGTTTAAACCCTGAAGGGTTTTGTTATGTTATGATAGGATAAGTTTTTGGGATTTCTAGCCTAATATAACCCCTCTATAACCCCTTATGACCCCTGTTGTAATATAGTAGTTTCCATTTTCTTTTCCATCATCCCTATATAGCCCCAATAAACCCTACACCGTATACCCACAATGTTTCACACTCGTCCAACTCATGGCTTTCTGTCTTCGTTGAGGGTCCTGGAATGGACACCACTCCTTAGTAAGCATGTAATAATCATAGTATAGTAATAACACTAAAAATAGTCAGGCATATGGGACCTTAGCTTTCATATCCGCAATTTTTCAGGATCTTCAGGGTTCGCGGTGTTCGGGGTTTAGGTTTAAAACCCTAAGCCCTTAACCGCGTTCCGGTCTTGAGTGGTCAGGTCTAGTGTTCTAGGGACTGTCGGGGCTACATGGCGGCGTGTTGTGAATTGCTTCGGTCTTACATCATGAGGCTGAGGTCAGAGGGTCAGAGTTTAGTTTTGAGTTTCAGAGCGCACTAAACCTTAAACCCTGCTTCCTCAATAATTTGGTGCACAGTTTTGGAATCAAGCCTTGGGATCAGATAGGTTGAAGGGGTTGGGCATGGGCTTAAAGGAGCCAATCTTCGAATTGGCTCATCAAGTCTTTCGCTGCTTTGAGCGCCAAGAGAACAGAACCAAGCGCTTCTCCGCGAGGACGTAAGGAAACTTACATAAGCCCCCTTTAAAAAGGACATCAGTCTTGTTAGGTTTGTTTTTCTGTAAGCCTAATCCCTTGACCGTATTTCTGTGAGCATGTGGCCAATATAACCCCAATACTACCCCAATATAACTCCAATATAACCCCAATACTACCCTAATATAACCCCAATATAACCCCAATATTACCCGAATATAACCCCAATATTACCACAATATTACCCTAATATAACCCCAATGTTATGATTATGAGGAGCTGTGGGGAGGGGAAGGTAGGGTTTATGGTGCAGAGCTACAGGTTGCAGGGTTTGGGGTCGAGGATTGAGTTTTTAGGGCTCTAGTCTAGGGTTTAGGGTTTGGGATTTGGGGTTTAGGATTCCAGGTTTTGGGTTTAGGATTTGGGGTTTAGGGTCTGGGATTTGGGGTTTAGGGCTGGGGTTTAGGGTTTTGGATTTAGGATTACGCGTTTAGGGTTTGGAGCCTAGGGTTTGGGGCGAAGAGGGCATGTACAAAGAATTGTGGCAGTTTCAATGATTGGCTGGTACAGTAGGGAGTAAGATCAAAGAAGGGTTGTGCGGCAGGTGTCTAAGCTCTTACAAAGCCTTGAAGGGGTCAAGCGGATTTCGCTGGAACTACATACAGGTTATGTGAGAACTTGATGTGCAGGGATGATCGCGAACTTGGGCAAATCCAGTGATCCGGAGGGTGCAGTCTACAATGGGATGGCTGTTTCTCTAATGTAAGACACCAGAGTCTGGTAGTAGGTTTCGTGTTGGCTTCAGATGGGGACTGCTGAAAGGCTTTTGAAAGTTTTTTACGGCATGAGGGATTCACGGTCATCCTGACAGGTGGTAGCTGCAAGTAGGATGAAGGCATCCAAACCGCGGTTATGTGAAATAACACTAAATCTCCTAGATATAACCCTAAATGCATTTTCCTAGGAATTGCCAAGTATGCCTGGGTGTGGTCCTGGCTTTGAGTTTTAGAGCTGCTGGGGTGTGGTCTCGATGGCCCGGGCTTGAAGGAGAAGGACGTCAGGTTAGGGCACGTGCCCGGAAGCCAGTCTTGCCAATATTATCTTGACAACGCCTAAACCATGAATATTAAACCGTAAGCCCGGAACCCTAAGCCCTAAACCTGGAACCCTCAACCCCTAAACCCCTAAACCCCTAAACGCTAAACCCTGAACCTGAAGCATGCCAATGGGATTTCAGGATTGTACCCTTCCCATAATACCTTAAGTGCCATGGAGATTCTGAGTACCCTCGTTTGGATGCTGAGGTTTTGAAAGGATCAGTGGTTTAGAGTTCAGGGCCTAGGGTTTAGGTTTGGGGTAAAACTTTGAACCCTGAATCCTATGCCTTCAAACCCCAATAGGTAAACCCAGCATTTGAAACGCCCTCTGCTTCAAAAACCGTAGCCGCTTGGCACTGAGATATCTTTTAAGCCTCAGAATCTTACTGGTTCTAAGTAGGGAATAGGGGAATATAATCCCTATATAATCTTTATAGAACATATTCCTTGATTGTCTACTAAGCCGTAATACCTCCTCTTACATTCTTGAATGTGTTCCTGGGCCGCAGGTGGTTTTCCGGCTGGGGCGTTTCTTTCTGAGCTTAAAGCTTTTTGGCCAAAACTGCTGGTTGTCTATCATGCGTTTGGTCTAGCTAGGCAATTAAGGAAGAGAGCGTAGGCATCAGGTGAATCGAAAAAGGGGCTAGATGGTAGGACTATGCTAGGCGATTCATCGCAGCTTTCCAAATCTATCGGGCCTTCAGCGTCACGCTGTTTTGTACGGGTGCGTTGAGACTGTGAGGTTTCCTTGATCGGGGTCACTACTCTTATGCACCCATCTTGTTGGTTTTCAAGCCTCATTCCAAGGCATAGCGATGCTGCCAGCGCTGTTTTGATCTAAATTACGCCTTGAACCCCAAACCATAAAGTAAGGAATTCAGGTGTGACAACTTGTTGGCGTTCAAAGTGGAAATAAGGGAGAGAAGGGGCCAGAGGTTTGGGGCAATGAGGAGTCCAAATTCAGAGGACGAGTCTGGTATTCATGTCAACCGTTTGGCAATTCCTCATGCAGTTGCCCTTGAGGAAGTTTTCAGGTTCAGGACCTAGGGTTTCCCAAAGAGAGTCGTACGCGGGCTGCACCAAGTGAATGCCGCTACTCAAAAACCTGTACCTTAAAGTTGTGTTTGGTTGTGGGCTCGTGCTGCATTCGGGATGCTTTCGCTTTGGTGTGTCAGGGTCAGCAGAAAGTTCTGTTGTCCCAAAGTCATGTCTGAGCCTGGTATAGGGCATTGCCAAGGATGCCTCAGCCATGGAAGTCATAGGCTCCGAAACTTCTTTCCGTGGGGCCCCTAAAATGAGGATTACAGTGTATGAGTGTATGATACTGTATATCATGGTCTATTTTGATGTCCCCCTCATTTACGGAAACGTTCAATCCCCAAGGTGCTGCGATGTTGCATCGTAGCGTGAACCTGCAACCCGAAGCCCCTTTCAGACTTTATTCTTCATCATGATGCCAAGTCAAAGTAACAGTATGCATATTCTAAAACCTTGGACCTAAAACCCTGAACCCTAAGCCCTAAACTATACCGAACTCAAACGAGCCATAGTGCAACCGCTTCAAAGACGAGGCTGGATGAGTATCGGGGCCACACAAGCGCGCAGTACGTCAAAATCAGGCAGCATCTCAGGGCTGGATCTTAAGATTGATAAGCTGGTATGAACACAGGGTTCCTGAACGTGTTTCTGTGCGTTTGTAGCGCAAGTTGCGCCGTGTAGGAGCCGCGTGCATAGCAGATGTTTTATTAAATTTTCAAGTATATCTTTGCACGATTCTTGTCTTGAGAATGCGATAGCAACAGATAGCAACGCCAGCTTTCCTACAAATCCATGTGGATTATTCTTTTTAACGAGTCCATTTGGATTGCACAGCCTTTCTGATGTGAGATTTCTCCACTGTACCACTTGCCGGGCTTGTGGCACAGCATATGGGCAGTGTAGAAAAAGGACACCTTAAGCCCACCGAACACATGAGTCCTTGACCAACTTACAAGCTGTTACCAGGGCTCGAAGGAGTAGATCACAAAACGTAGGCTTACGCATGATCTAGGGTTGAGGTACGGTTGTTTTGTTGGAAATGACGGAATGGAATATGAGGATGATTCTTTGGGACTAGATAGGGACCTCCATTCCCTACCTCCCAAAAAGAAAAGCATTCTGTCGGAGTGTGGGTGGCGTGAGTCGTAAGGGCTTCTTTAGGGATGTCAGGTTGGGGTTGTACCCAGAGGTCCTAATCCGCTGTGGCTGAGGAAAATATACTTTTGCTGTTAAAAGTGCTTGCAAATCAATTTAAACTATATTCCTGAACTTTCTTAGTTTTAGTAGGGAATAAGAGAAAGTATTACATAGGGTTTTATGGGGATTATATTTCCTTAATCCTTACTTACCACCAGTAAGTTCATCGAGGTGAACTAGGTGCCTAGGTTTCGAGCTTTGTTTGGAGGTTTGGGGCTCATGTATGATCCACCTCGGGCCTACGCACTGTCTAATGTTGCATGAGCTTGCAGCTAAGGATTCCAGCCTCCCAGCTTTCCCCCCTTCCGCCACATCCTATAAATCGACGTGAACCCCCCCTCATGGATGATTAGAAGCGCATCCTAGTATAACGATATGATATGGGAATGTGCGCTGTTAGGGGGTTGGGGGTTTTGATTCTGAAATGAGGAGATCAACCCCTCAACGCCTCAAGCCCTCGTAATTGTGTAGCAACGGGCGAGCATCATTCACCACCTTGTGTTTTGGCAGCCTAATGAGGGCCGCTTTAGGCCATGAATAATGTTACAGGCCCAGCCAAACTCCAAACCCTAGACCAGACCCCACACCCCAAATCCCCTAAACCGTGAAACCTAATGGGGGGGACCTCTCCACCCCCCCCCCCCAGAAGAAGGAATGAGGGGCGCCAGATTAAACGAAAATCATTCTTTGGTAATTGGGGCTCTTGGACCTCTATTAGACCTCTATTAAAAATGAGCAGGAATGCATTGAACAAGCAGCAGCAGCAGCAGCAGCAGCAGCAGCAGCAGCAGCAGCAGCAGCAGCCTGTGCGAAATCATTTGCTACTAATGTGATCCCTTTTCCAACTGTTGTTTTGGCTGCTGTGGGGCAGCCACGGTAAGGGGTAACATGGAAAGAAATGACAAAAATTGGTTTAAGTAAACAGGCATATAGGCAACTATAGCTTTCCGAAGGGCCTGAACTTTTTGCAAATCTTTGGCTTAGAGCAGAGACGAATGGAGCAGGAACTTACCGAAGCAGCGGCCTGTGCGAAATTATTTGCTACTAATGTGGTCCCTTTTCCAATTCTTGCTTTGGCTGCTGTGGGGCAGCCATGGCAAGGGGTAGCCTAGAAAGGAATGACAAAATTGTTTTAAGTAAGCAGGCATATCAGCAACTTTAGCTTTCTGAAGGGCCAGAAAATCTTGCAAATCTTTGGCCTAGAGATTCAACAGTAAGAGTATGCAAAGACTAATGGAGCAGGAACTTTCAGACTACCAATTCCAATGTGGTCCCTTTTCCAACTCTGGTTCTGGCTGCTGTGGAGCAGCCACGGTAAGGGGTAGCCTGGGAAGGAATGAACAAATGGTTTGGAGTAAGCAAACATATATAAGAAACTATAGCTTTCTGATGGGGAGGAACTTCTTGCAAATCTTTGGCTTAGAGATTCAGACAGCAGTAAGGGTAAGCAAAGACTAATGGAGCAGGAACTTACCGAAGCAGCAGCCTGTGCGAAATTATTTGCTACTAATGTGGTCCCTTTTCCAATTCTTGCTTTGGCTGCTGTGGGGCAGCCACGGCAAGGGGTAGCCTGGAAAGGAATGACAAAAATTGGTTTAAGTAAACAGGCATATAAGCAACTATAGCTTTCCGAAGGGCCTGAACTTTTTGCAAATCTTTGGCTTAGAGATTCTGACAGCAGTAAGCGTAAGCAAAGACTAATGGAGCAGGAACGTCAAGCAATTGCAGTAAATGTAATTGAAATTACTTGTTTACCTCTATCAGCATAGGCTCCCAAAAAATCTTTAAATGTAGTTCTTTTTTCTACATACGCCAAGCCACCTAATTGAAAGTCGTCTTTCGAGCCTAATTCTGCCAATTCTTTTCTTTGAGTACGGCACCTTTTTGTAAATCAAGTGCAAGGATTACACCTAAACCCTAAACCCGTTTAGCCCCTTCCGGTGGAGGTCCGCAGAACTTCGGGAACTGCTTTTGGCCTTGGGCCCTTGCTACGTGAAGCTGGGCCAGGTGGGGATCAGGGCATTTGGGGGGTTTAGAGACTAGCGGTCTTGAGGGTTTACTCATTGGTTGTTAGTTTGGAACAAGGGAATATATTTCCTACATATATATATATATACATATATATATGCGTCCATGTTCCCTAGGTCCCCGTAAATTTACAGGGTTTTGAGGTTCACGGGTGTTAGGGTTCAGGTTTAGGGCGCTTGCGGTTTTAGGGTTGAGGGGATGGTTTTCCAGTCTTAGGGGAGGGAATTTTTTTGTTTCAGAGAAAAGGTGGGGGTCAGGAATTTATGGGCTTTCAGGATGTTTTATAGGAGTTGCATCGATGCGGAAGCTTGCAAGAGTCGTGCAGAAGCATGGAGAATTTGGGGAACATTAGGCCTTTGGGTGTCTCAAGAAGCTTCATGATGGACATGTCTGGAGGCAGTCTGTATACCCAATGCCTTAGCCTCAGTTTACTGTGTACGAGCATCTGGCATACCACACACTAACGTTTCAACTTGCCTTAACAATATGGGTTTGCACTTCTCTCTGGAACTGAACTCGAACTTCATCCGGCTTCCTTTCACCAACGCGCATACGCAGTTCGAGAAAGCTCCAAATGAACGTGAGCACCAGGCTCTGGCCAATCGTCCGGACATCGTTAGAGATGACTACATGGCCGGGGTCTTATTTTCGGTGAATCTCTTCCTGTTTGTTTTTCATCATGCTTTCTGTTCCTGGTGCTTTCGTTGTTGGGTTCAAGTTCTCAGGTTTGAGGTCGTGAAACCTTGGGATGGATCTTTGAGTAGGATGTTATGGGAACTTGGTACTCAAGTAGCACTACTGGAGCAACACCTCCACAGCAATCTTACCCCGAACCATAAATATCGAACCCTTGTACACAGCACCTAAAATGCTAAACTTGTTTCCACAGCTGGAATCCAGAGATGGACGTTAACCCGCGCAACACACCTGCATCACTGATACCTCTGGCAGCATGTGTTTCTGGGTGTGTTATGGAGCAATGTCCAGGAACCTTCTAGCATGCCATATTGCTAGTATTATCATCCCCCGCGACCTCCAAAGTAAATGTCATGCTGCAAACCTGCGGTGGAAAAGCTTAAAGCCTGCATTTTTTTGGTTTTCAGAGTGCCGAGTGTGCTGTACTCGGCTTATCACTTGGCCATAGTCTAAATCAACGAGCCCTGAGTTAGTACATTGAAGTTGGAAGAGTGAAGTTCTCCAAATCTACAGCCGCTAAAGCCTAAAGAATTCAGCCTGAGACTCACCCCTAAATTTAGGGTGTGGGGTTTAGGGTTAAAGTTGGGAGTTTGCAAACTGTGTGACCTGATTCCTGTTAGATTGAGCAGCTTTGGAGTTGCTTCATGTGGTCCTTAAACACTTAGCCGTTGACTTGAAACCCTCAACCCTAACCTTGCTGTTTTCTTGTGGTGAAATGTCCTTCAAAACAAACCTTTTCTTGCAACGCCATTCATTAAAACCATCAGCCCCTTCCAGCTTACCTTCCGGGTGCTCTCTAGCGAGTGGCCCTGTAATAGTAATTCCTGAATACTGTTCCTTGCTTTCCCTACTAGCCACCCCAAACCGCATATAGTTCATATTTTCCTTTCCATTCTGGACTAGAGACTACCACTAACCTCCAAAGAAGATCGCACCGCCAGCAAGTTGTTGCTCCCTTCCTAAATCGGGAAAACCCAAGGTATTACCAACCATGTAACATCCCATGATCTCTTTGAACTGCTCTTGTCTATGACCCCTAAACCCTAAACTCTAAACCCTGAATCCTAAATCCTAAACCCCTAAACCCTAAACCCTAAACCCCTAACCCTAAACCCTAAACCCCTAACCCTAGTGTTTCGTAACATGCCCACTTGGCTTCCTTCTGAGGAAGAGCTGGAAGCCCTCCAGGCATATCCGGCACCTTTCAGTGTCAGCTTTGCTGTTTGCAAATGGGTGGTTGTCAAAATT